>JAUESE010095126.1:0-12110 GCA_032274725.1 Malacoctenus triangulatus | reverse complement strand
TCTAAAGTGTGCTCGTACGAGCGCGCACAACGAGTATGAGCAGAAGAGGGCTGCAGTTCCGTATTTTGGCCACAAAACTCCGTTTTGCCTCTTTAATCCTTAACCTTCTTTCTTAACCTCAACCCTCAAAATGGTTAGAAATGGGACACTCCTTAATGCAGACACTTCCTCAGACTGTAGGGGGCAGCATTACGCCGAAGTGGTGTTTGTCTGTCAAGTCAGAAGAAGAAGAAAACCGGAGCAACAGCAGCGAAAGATCATAAAAAAAAACAATGTTATGCAACAGCGAGGTAACTAATCCATAACATGAGCCTAAACTAAGAGAATACCATGTTTTTACTTATTTATGTCTCCATTTACAAAGAAATTGACATTTGGAGCTCGCCGTCTTCGCCGCCATGTCAAAACGCAATGCATTCTGGGTACTCCTTACTTTTAAGGAAGGGAGCGGAGGCTCCTCAGTTTTAAGGAAGGAAACGGCCATCTTGTTCCTCAAACTCGTTCCTTAATTTACCTTCCTAGGAATTGGGACAGCCCTTGGTCGTCGTGGGAGCGCGCATTTTAAGGAAGAGGATTGAGGATGAAGGGAAGAGAATCGGAACAGACCCTTAATTTTTACTGTTGAAGTGTGGTTAGTAAGATTCGTAAACTTTTGAATTCTTTCCAAAATTTTAAAATGACCTACTGACAAAAATTAAACGTCCTTTGACATGACATGACAGGAAAGCCTGAGTCAGCTGGAAGACTGACCTGAAGAAAAAAAAGCAATTTAAAACAGAAAAAAGCAGTAATGGATGCTGCAGTAATGGATGCTGCCGCTCTGCCTGCAGTCCTTTACACGGCTTCCTGAGGTGACTGCTGGAAAGAATCTACGTGCATCAATCCTGAAAACGTTTGATGAAACTAACAATGTCAGGAGTTGTGATTTGGTTGAATGTCTCAGATGTCTTGATGCGAGTGTCTGAAGGCTACAATAGGCTCACAAGAAGTTACCGAGGGGCCTTTTGGTGTTGGAGAGGATTCACCTTTGTTTTGGGGGATAAATGGGCGGGTTCAGCCTGTGAGTGAGCGACTGTTTTGTGGTGTTTCACTAAAGTGCACAGAAGGCTGTACACATCGCAATACAGAGCATATCGCATAGCTCATTCCAGTGTTCAGACGTAAAATGATGATATATAAGGAGCTGTATCAGGGAGGAGCTCACGGAAGGAGTGGGACACAGCAGCCCCTTTGTAGTTTGCTTTTAACATTTTTGTCATGGTTTTAAAACACTGAAGGATTTTTACCAATATTTAGGTTGTTTTAGTTTTTGATCCTCTTCAGATTTACCTTAACAATAAAGTATGAAAGTGAATTTCTCCACTGTGAGTTCAATTAAGTCTGTCTGTCTGTCTAAAACAGAACCACTAAGTGTGAGTATTTCTGGATGTTCCATGTGTGCCACAGGTGTTCTCAGGTTTACTGTCACCCGTAAACTGCCATCAGCTGATCGCCATGCCAACTTCCAGGGACTGAGATATGAGGAACCTGAAAGCCACACCCAAAATTTTTTAGTAAATCCAGTGTCTTCTCATGAAGCTACATGTCAAAATGACTGACTACACAGCTGTTTCCAAATTTCACAACTCACTGCTAACAAAGACGGTGATCGATAATAATAGGATTCTTTTTGTTTGTGCTGCTGCATCACAAAGATGAAAGCACCTTCTGGGCATTTAGCAATGCAGACAGTCCAAATATACAGTCAGAGAATTGTTGGGAAGATAAACACTGCAACTCTCTCCAAAAAGAGCCAGGATGTAAAAAACAAACGATGACTGTACCGGTCCACCCAGTCTCAGTACCTGACCACACCCAAGCTAAACCCACCTACCAGTTCATAACAAAGCTACACACAGTTCACGATGACAACTGTAGTCAGAATCCAGGCCAAAAGCAGGCAAAACAACCTACTCCACCAAGATAGAGACCAGATTTGCCGTCTAATGCAATTGCAAAAAAGTTGTCCTCAAACCAACCATTAGAGTTTTTGAAGAGTTTTGCTTATTTTTTAAAAAGTGTTTTCTCAAACGTTTCACTACCAGCTCCTTATCTACAAACATACTACTGTCTGTTGGTCCTGAGAGCATTTATTATTGATTTGAATCATTTGCTGCTCCTCTGACTTTCAGCTCACAGATGGAGAGCACACCCAAGCTTGAGTCTTTTCAGCAGAAAGTGTAGAATAAAGGACACACACACACCAACACAGTGCACATGGATGCTGCCACTTTTTTCTTTTTGAATTCTGTGCCTCTGAGCCCAATAGCAGAAAAGTGAAAAAAACATGTTTGTTTAATATGGCATGTGGACTCTCCAAGGCAGTGGCTGTGCTTTGTACCAGAGGAGCTCAGCACTTTCACAGCACTTGTAAAAGTACTCCACTCGTCATCTGTTACAAGCGCAGCAGGTCAGCTTTTTGTTTCCTGGAAACATGCAACCATTGGTGTTCTGCTTTTAGGAACGACACACATTCAGTCATGCCCTAAAGGTCACTGCACACCAACCCAATGAGTAAAAGGAGCTCAGATAATAGGTGTTTGTAATCGCATTGCTTTTTGGGAGATTCAGACCTAAACTCCAGACGACTCCTTCTAAAGCTGTCATTTAGTAAAAGCTGGCACTCTTGTGGATAATAACAACAAACCTTTGGCTCACACCAGAGTTAATCTCCTCTGAAAGTCTGCTTTACTTTGGACACGTGTGGCTTTTGACAACACGATCTAACTTTGTACCCCTTACAAACACAGCCCTTGGTTCTCTTGGACTTGTTTGTGGTGTTATTGTGTGAAGGGCCTCAGTTTTTGGGTCAGTAACAGATACTGGGCGGTGAGATGAACAAAATTAGAGCATTAAAACGGTTGTTAAAAGGTTCAGAGTATTTACAGTGGTGTAGTACATACAATATGTGCTCAGTATTTGTGGCGTTTTTTTGCTCAAACCTTGTCATTTCTGAATATTTCAGTGTTTTTGTACAGACAAAATGGTCACATCAGATGAGAAAAAACAAATAAAATGTCTGCTTTTTAAAAATTGTTTTTTGACTGACTCCTCTAATATGCTGAACTGTACACGAATGTACAGCCTTGGCCAACATGTACATAATGTCCACAGACAGACTGGACTGAATGGGTGTGTTTTCTCTTCGAACAACACTGCTGTTGAATTGTTGACTATGTGCAGCAGAGTCTGAGACATTCAGGCCCTGCTTCAACCTGTGTGGATACTCGCCTGCTGAAGATCTGAGGATGAATGTGGGCTTACACAGTTGTTCTCTGTCCAAACAGGCTCCACTATGGGATCTGCTGTGTTTGCTAGCTGGATGACATGAGAATGAAACCCAGTCGAAACTTCCTCCTGGGCCTGTGCTCCATGCTTGCCCTGGGATTCCTCTACTACTCATCTGGGAGGATCAGCTTACGAGGCTGGGGCCACAAATCATGTGAGTGTAATGCTGCAATGTACAGTGTGGCCTTTATTCTCTAATTTCATTGACCAGTGTTGGCTGCACCAGCGCTGATAAAATTTTCCTGTTGTGCAACAGTCACTCACACTTGCTCTTGGGAAGAGGTGAGCCACTGACACAAACATGGGTGTCACATGGCCTTCACCAAGCTGGCTACACTAGCAGTTCACGACAACCTACAGCCACCTTCTCAATATCAAGGTGTAACTTGTACTTAGTTTAAAACCATGTCTGAGCAGACTCACTTATTAGACTTATTATTCTATTCAGTTCCATTTACCTGTTCAACACCAATGACATCATCACCCACACTTCCTACATTCAAATAACAAGTGCAGAAAACAACAAATAGTTCAAGCGGAAACATTCAGTCGATCAAGCCCCAGATGAAACACAACTCTGTGGACAAAGCCACTAAAACACAGAATACAAAAGCTTGAAACTTCAAAATAAAAGCACTGTACTGTGTCTTATGTTGTGAATGAGAATTCAAAGTTGAGATGGACCAGAAGGAAGAAGCCGGAGACCCATCAGTCGAAGCAGAGAGAGTTTATTGAAAGAGTAGCAGCGCGCTGTGAGAAGGCATGTGCATATTGAGGCATACAATAGCGTTCTGACCAGTGTCCCCCAAGGTTACTACTTTTATAGGGTTTAGACAAAGACCAAACAGTATACGCCAAATATGGGCATGACACAAGGTTTCCAAGTGCTTGTACATCTGTGGGGCGCAAACCACTATCTGTCATTAAGCAGACACGGTGGCAGCTCTGGGTAGGTCGTAGTGGCACAAGGGATCTCTGCTGGAGACTGTTGTTGTCTAAAATCGACGCTTTCACCATCTGGAGACGCGCATCAATAGGACTCAACTGCGACTGTAAACAGGGCTTGGTCCTCGGGCTCATCAGGCCTGAGTTTATGGTCAGGTGTCCTGCCTGAGCCTTTTCCTGGAGTCACAACAAGTTTACAGCTTCCCCTGTTGTATTGATCAACATTACTCCACACAGGTCTGTTTTGAAAAGTAGACTGTGTCTTGTTTGGTTAGCATTTTCTGAATGTATCAAACCTCAGTGCAGGAAAGCCTATGAATTCTGAGCATTGGGCTGGGAACCATCAAGTTAGACAATTGAATAGTTTGTGGGAGTCTGCTCACTGATCAAGATAAAAAAAGCCTTTTAAAAGTTGAAAGCACATGGTGCAAAGCTCATAGCATATATAGCTGGTCAACTTTACTAATTTGGCCCTGTGAAACCTGTGCACAAAGTCTAAAATGATTGGATTTTGTCTTCGAATGTTTGTGTGTTTTGGTGTATTATTCACGAAGCCAGAGGTGGTGAACTCTGGTCCTGGAGAGCCACATTCCTGGAAGTTTTCATTGTGTTCTTGCTTCAATGCTCCTGAATGTAATCATTGTCATCATGAAGTCTGCTGAAAGCCTGCTGAGAGCCTTCATTGCAGCCAGGTGTGCTAAAGCTGGAACACATTGAAACCATGCAGGACTGCAACCCTCCAGCACCAGGAGTGGCCACCTCTGCTCTTTGTCAGTCACATTTGCACAGCAGCACTTTTTCGAACACTAGCCAGACAGCAGATTGATGTGATGTTACAGGAGATTTATTTTGCTCCTTTTCTGCATTTCACCCGGTTTGTGTTTATGGTATGTTTGTAACATACTTTGGTCCAAAAAACCCATTAAAGGTATTCTTACCAATCTTGCACGGCGCACCTCAACTTAGCTTTCCCTCTCCCTCTTAAGTCCCGCCTCCCTTCTTAATTCTACACACACAACTACACCTGTCCCCTTTTGTTTTCAGATTAAAACTAGCTATTAACATACATAATATGTGAAAATATCAACAGAACATTGCGCCCCAGCATCTATAAGCCACAGTTGGCTTGGGGACACAGTGACGGCCAATGGCAGCAGAGCACCGGCACTTTGTGGTGCTGTAGCAACTCTATTCAAGCCGTCAGAGATCTCATCCACCTCTTCCGAGAATGTGCTGTTGCATGGACGGCATCGTGTAACCATGACAGCAATGCCAACCGCAGCAAACACAGTCACATACAACGGGGGCTTACTAACAGTGAGAGATCAGAGGCTGAATGGTGCTACATCTATGAAGAACACGCATTTGTGGAACGAGCAGCAGAGCTGAGGATGAGGGTTGCGTCCATTTAAAAAAAAAAAAAAACTGACAATCAGCAATTTATGAATTTGTGCCCTAACAAACAGAAGCCCCAGTAGCATGTGGATGTCAGGTGACATCTATCACCTGATTGACTGCACATGGGGCACCAAAAGCTCAAAATGTAAGTCAACAGCAACTTGGCGTCGCAGGTTGTTCATACTCGGCTCTATTACTCATCCTACAAATGCATGTTCCTTACTGGAGCATGTGCAGGCTTTCAAAATGTGTTGAATTTTTGCCAAGAAGCCTAAAGAGAAAGAAAAAACAATCTACGAAATCCAAATTTGTGTTTTTATGGAACATCCTACAGTAACTGTTTTTTGTGTGTCCAGTGTATGATGAACAGGGATTCCTCCTGAAGCTGGACGGAAGCCTGTGAGTACTCCAGACTCTCTCTGTGTGTCACCATGCACTCAGGCAAGGGAACTGATGTGTTCACTTCCTCAGAGGCACAGCAACAGTGAAAGCAATACGTTCACCAAATGATGCTTGTGATAATGACTTTAGATATTATGGTCATTATGAGAAGTAATATTGGTAGTTACATTGTTTGTATTAGTAGTATGATGCCATGAGTATTAACTTGAGTGAGCTTGCTATGCCTGAGTTGTCTCTCTATGTCCTCAGGCCCTTGAAGCTGGTGTACAAGTACGGCAATATAAGCGAGGGGGCCTGTAAGCCAGGTTTCGCTGCTGCAAAGATGACTGCCATTTATCCAAAGTACGAATGTCTTTTCTTCTTATACACTGCATTCAAACTGTACACTCATGTTGTTGTTTTTGTGTTACCTTATTGGTTTGAACCACATGTGTACTTGATAACCTTGTCTCATCCTGTTGCAAAAAGAGCAGGAGTGTTTTTTTAACTTTGAAAAATCTTACGTTGCTGAGTCCTCTCCTCCACAATCAGCTGCATCCAGGGATACGCAGCGGTCCCAAGTTAAGGCGAGTAATGCATCCTTAGGCCATGGACAGCTGGGTCTGTAGAGACGGTTCGAAACAGACAGAGAATGCTCTGCTGAAGGCACTGAACAGATTATTTAGTAGCTTCGAGGTGGCTTTCTCTGCGCTGTTGTCATAGATATAAACAAGGGGATGGAAAGTGAGACATTTCTCATTGCTCACTACTAGAGTCAAACAGCAAAAGCAAATGACAAGGAGTTGATGTGCTGTTAGCTGCACCAGCTGGCAAAAGGTTGCGGCTCAGCCTTTTAGGGAGTATGTCCTTCCTTGTTGGGACCTGCTGGTTGGGCAGGACACCTGCCCTCAGTGACCCCAAAGTGCATTATTACATGCCGCTTAAGATGTTTCTGCTTCCAAACCATCCTTTGTGTGCACACTGGGCATCTCCTTTGAGGTAACTATGACTGTACACTGTACTAGCTAACGAGCTCTCAGTCATGGAGTGAAACGTATACATATCGTAACATTGGCACTTTTTTGTTTTTTTCATGAAGCACAGAACTAATACCAAGAAAAAAAAGCTCAGCATCACACAATTATCTGAAAATTTGTTTTTTACAAGCTAAATTTCACTTCATTAAAAATATATATATGTATGTAATGTAACAGTAAAAGGCTCCATTTCACATTTTTATATTAAACTATGACATTTTTCCAAGCTAACAAAATGTGAAAGGCAGAATTCTCTCTGGCCAGATAACTCTGGATGCTTCTCAGCCAGAGCTTCTCCATAGCAGCCACCAGGGGGTACTGTTACAGTCAGATCGACTCCAAAGAGCAGCGCACAGCCATGCAGCCCCCTCTGCTCAGCACCTCCGTGGGGTGCTGTGCCAGCTGGCTTGGCAGCACATCATCGTGTCCATGGCCATCCAGGCCTGAGTACTTCCACTGGCTTTCACTCTCGCTCAAAAATGAGATACTGTGATTAAAAAAGACATAATAATTTTGCATCAAAATAGTGATACTGATCCTTTCATTATCACAAAATAAGTGGTTGATTTCAAGAATGTGACAATGACCACAAAAATGTGGCACTGATCTTTCAATTTTCAATCTTTTCAACTGATTTTTCAAGAAATAACGTATTGTATTTTCCAGACTATATGTTGCTCTGGAGTGTAAGTTGCACCAACCATTTAGCAAAACCTTAAAAAGAAACCATAGAAATTTAACTAAATCACCATCGCCTGCAAGCGGGGGCCATTAGAATATTCACATTAGAATATTCACAATCAAATGCAAGGTCACAGCAAACTGTTTTGGATAACCACTTTTTTTCTTTATTCTCTTCTCCTCTCTTACTACATAGAACAGGAAATAAGTCCTCCTGAGCCATGTAAGCAGAGGTCACTTAAAACATCTACGCTGGTTACGAATAGTGACCCTGCATGTCAGACACCAGGCTAGCTGGAAGCTCCCACGAACTGGTGGGTGGACCTTGTGGCCCCATCCCTGTGCTCGCCATTGGCTGGGTGCTTTTCCGTTCCTTGGTCTTGGGGGGGGGATGTCTGTCCCCCCCCTCCAGTGCCTGTCAGACTGGTCCCGGGGATTTGGTGATCATGGGCTCCGCTGGCGCTCTGCCCGTCCCTCTCCTGCCTTCCCTCCCTTTGTCATCTCGGTTTCATCCCGCTCTGCCAGCCTTCTGGCTCTCCCTCCTCTCCCGCCCTGGTGGGGGTTGCGATCTGCTGTGGCCTGGGTCGCTCAGCGGGGCTCCTCGGGGGCCTTGGTGGGGTCTTCAGTTTTGGTAAGAGAGGGGCCTGCGGGGTCAGATCTCAGGGCAGGCTTCAGGTACTGTCCTTCGGCTCTGTGGGCCCGCTGTGGGCCCGCTCCTGACCCTATGGGGCACCCCTACAGGTGTGCATCACTTGGTCGGGTGGGGTGGCAGCCTCATTGCCCTCGTTATATCTCTGCGGAGCGGTCCTGGTGTCGCCGTGCCCGGGGCCCTGGACTCGCCTGTTGTGCTTCTGTGGGGTTTGCTGCACCTGAGCTTTCCTGGCCTTCGTGGTGGCTGTGGGGGGGCCCCGGGTGGTGGTGCGGTAGCCCAGCATTGCTGCCCTTTGGGGGGTGGGCTCTGGGCTTGGGTTCTGGGGTCCTCCCATAGGCCACGAGGTCGACGCCTGGGACTGGTCGCGCCCGGGGATCGCTGACACTTTAAACCATACGTCCTGCCATTTCTTTGAGCTGGGCCCGGGACCTCTTAGAATCACAACACTTTTTGTTATCACATATCACACATTTCATTCAGAGTTTGAGTGCCTGGGTGGGAGTGGGCACAAGCCCTCAACCCACATGCATTCTTCATTGCGCTTCTGGGGGCAGGTGGGCTCCTTGGGAGAGGACACCCATCCGGTGGGGGTGATCTCGGGCTCTTGCCCTGGCCTCCTCCTTGGCGGGTGGTGGGTTGGGCTGGCATTCCCCTGTCTGGGACTCGCTGCGGCCTCGGCTGGGGTTTGGGGGCTTCGGTGCATCACCTCCCGGGGGAGGTAATGGGGGTGTCCTTGGGTGTTCAGGTGCTAGTCCGCTATGGCCGCTCCACGTTGAAGTGATGGAGGCATGAGGTGAGCCATGGTTTCATTTCCATCTTCCCTGCTGCCGGCCCTCTTTACATCTGGGCCTTTCTCTTGCTGAGGTGGTCGATCTTGCTTGGGTCACCCGGTGTCCCGTCTGGCTTCTTGGGCTGTGGTGGTTCGGGCCCTGGCTGGGGTGGGGGGCTGGGGGTGCTGGGGTTGTGCGGGCAAGGGGTGCCCATGGTGGTAAGGAACGAGGGGGAGAGGGTGGTGCGGTGGAGTGGCTGGCGTGGGGCCCCACGTGTAGCGAGTGTCCTTGGCTACACTGTCGGTCCCGGGTGTGGGATTGACAGCTTCCTCCTGCGGTTCGGGGTCGGGGTTGCGTCTGGTGGATGGATGGTCGTTTGGGGCGGGCTTCATGGGCTACACCTCTCTGGTTCTGTGGTTATCCGGTTGACCTGTCACCCTTGGTTTGGGCCTGGCCCTGGGATATGGTTCTTGTGGTTATCCCCCCACCGCATGAAGAAAGAATGCTCACCAGCCCACATATGTCAGGTACTGTCACCTGGTAATAGCTGGATAAACCCACTGGCAAATTCATTGCCACCCCACAGTCTAGTCAGGTGCCTGCTAAGTGGCCTCGGTATATATCCTGTGTCTGCTCTCGCGTTATGTTTTTCACTCCTGTTTCTACTGCTCACCCTCTCCTAGCTTGAGACACTGGGCTGATAGATTAAACACTGCATCTATCTAACTCACAGCACGCTGGGCTAACCCCCCCCACAGACACGTACACACAAACTGGCAACCACTACCACTCTCTCAAACCTTGCGTATTTCCTCCCTTCTTTCGTTATCTTGTCCTCTTTGCACAGCTTTCATTGCACCACTTTCACTGATGATAACCCCCCAGCAAGATGGCCAGAAGCCAATAAGGGCAGGTGACAGTCACAGTTATGATAAAAATTAAAAAAAATAAATAAATTGAAATTGCATTTGTTCTATAACAAATTGACACCTTCAACAATGATGTCAATACTTCAGAAGAAATGCAGACATTTAAAAAAAAAAACAACAAAGTTGCACCAACCAAAAAATGCTTAATAAAGAAGAAAAAACATAAATAAGTTGCATTTTGGGGGAAATAAATTGGAGAAAATTTGAGACCAAGAACAGACATTTTAATTTGAAAGGCAATTCAAAATAACAACAACAACTTGGAGAAAAACTGAGTGAATAGGTGTATGGTCTGCTTATGTCGCACATTCAGTGACACCGAACAGAATAGATACCGAACCACAAATGTGTCTGGTAAATTAACATAACACATTACAACAAGTAACAGTTATTAAAAAAAAAATTATAGCATAATGAACTTGAACAAGTTTACAAACCAGCAAGCACACTCCAAATGATAAAACTTTAATGTGACTTTGTTTGCGATTACTGATGTCATCACCATGCGTCTGTTATGTAGACATTAAAACCAATTGTCACGCCCTGGTCAATTGAGTGAACCTCGTGGACTATTAAGTCTATGATTTTGTGATTTCTGACCTGGTGAAAAGAACAACAGATGTTTCGATGAAATTACATGTCATTTAGTTGAGTCAGAACTTACAAACAATACATCATCTACTGTACATTGATATCAGTTCACTCTGAATCAGCCTTTTGCTCCCTGGTTGCACACACACCAAGTATTGTTTGTACACAAGAAACCTATCAATAGAAAAGGCTTAAATATTCCTGATTTGTTTGTTTGCTTCAAAGCTTGGATTTACTATTTGAACCCACATTTTGTTTTCTTTCTGTAGCTCTTCCTCTCTTTTAGAAAAAAACAAGAAAACAACAACAACAAAGTAGCGCGAGACTGAAACAAAGCAGCAAGGAATTACTTCAACTGAAGCATTAGCTTTCGGCCAAATAAATGTAGATGTTATGTGGTGGGGCTGCCCAATATATTGCAAAACTGATTATCACCGCCAAATACACCTACAGGGTTTGGCAAAGATTAAACAACAATAAATTATAAAATTCTTTGGAATGGGAGCAGCTCTGGTTTGATCTTCATGCCACAAAGGTTTTTCATTCAGCGTCCTGAGACAAATCAGTGTCTCAGAGGAAAAGTGCAGTGATGCACAAAAGGTTGTTTACCTGTTTAGGAGTCACATCGCTCTTAGTGAACTTTTACCTGCAGTAGACTTGGTGCTCCAGAAAAGGTGGAAAACATCTGGCTTTGCAGTTGTCAGCACTGGTGTATTTCATCAAGAAGGTCACTGGTGTGATTAGGGGCTCAAAGGTCTTTCCTAGGACCCTAATTTGAATGAAGGTTACAGGATGGTTCGATGGGTGGGTCCAATGTAGGAGTCATGGGCCATGTCTTGGCCAGGTTGCATGGTCACCCAGAGACAAAGACAATCACACAGTCTCACTAATAGACAATCATCCAGTGCATGATTACCTGATGCAGCTGAGGTTATTTTTCACGGTGATATTCGTAAGAGTTCTCTTTCAGTACCTTCAGAAAATGACAGACAGTGTTATATGGGAAGCCTTCCGATCCTGTGGGGTGTCAGCAAAGATCACATTTCTGCAGTTTCATTATTAAGGATGCTCGAAGTCCATCCTCTTTGAGTCCTTCACCTGCTATGTTTTAGCAGGATGTATCAAGTGAATCGTCTCACCTGGTATGTTTGCTTTTGATATATAATTTGACTTTACAGTAATTTGACAGCAGCACTCGTATCCTTTCCTGAGACGGTTTGGTTTCAGTTCTACATTCAACCCAACATCTAGAACTGAAGTGGATGGAGACTTACATGAGGAGTTCCTCCCAACATAAACAAAAGCCTCTTTAAAAATGCACAATGTAAGTTTTTACTGAAAAATATCTTTACAATAGCCTTTTTATTTGACCCTTTATGGCTAAAGCATCGTTTGATGA
>JAUESE010095068.1:0-12114 GCA_032274725.1 Malacoctenus triangulatus | reverse complement strand
TCGGCTGCACTCTAACAGATTTCATTACGGAATTTAAAATGACATTTGATCAGACGGCAGGAGAGGCGGAGATTTCGAAGAGGCTCTGGAAATTGAAACAGGGCAAACGCTCTGTAGCAGAGTTGTCTATTGAATTTCGAACTCTGGCAGCCTCTTCAGGATGGAATGCGAGTGCCCTTAAGAGCGAATTCCTCCATGCCTTAAACGAGCCAGTTAAGGATGAACTGGCTCTAAGAGATGAGCCTGTGACATTAGATGAGCTCATCTCCTTGGCAACCCGTATTGATTATCGCCTGAGAGAGAGGTTTTGAGAAGGCCAGGAGACAGGTTCTGTTCTCAAGGGAAACCCAGGCTCCGGGTCCACTCTCCCCCAGGCTCCACTTCAGGAGCCAGAACCCATGCAAATCGGGCGTTTTTTAACATGGTCGTGATGAAGGGAAGATCAGAAATTTTAATCTGATTACAGTAAATTTGCTCTAATTCCATCCATGCATTATATTCTGCATTTGGATGCATCCATTTAGAGATACATTGTAATTGGTTAGCAATGTAATAGTTGATGAATTTGGGTGCCTCCAGCCCCCCTGCAGACTTTTTTGTTGGAGGGTGTTGGAGGGTGAATAAGCTAATTCTTGGAGGTTTGTTTTTTGAGTAGAATTTAGTAATAACGGAGTCAATTGTTTGAAACCATTCTGATGTGGGTTTAAATGGTATCATGGAGGATCTGAGGTAAGATTTTCATTTTAATGGTGTTAATCCATCCTATGAGATTATTCCAATGCTTCAAATCATTTTTGATCTTGTCCAGGAGTGAAGTGAAGTTGAGGTGGACTAACTCAGATAAGTTAGAAGAAATATTTATTCCAAGGTACTTGATATTACCTATTGTGAAGGGATGGTGAGGAAGTTGGTTTGCATGATTCCATGAGTTCTCCGCCAGTGGTAGAATCGTCGATTTTGACCAGTTAATAGTGTAGTTGAAGAGATTTGAGAATCTGGTTATAGTGTTAAGGGTTTGTTGAAATGATGATTGAGGTTCTTGCAGATAGAGTAAGACATCGTCTGCGTTTAAACTGATTTTGTGTTCGGACAATGGTGTGTTGATCCCTCGAATGTTGCTGTTCTGTCTTATTGCTGTTGCTAGTGGTTAAATAAAGATGGCAAAGAGTAATGGTGAAAGTGGGCATCCTTGTCTGGTGCCTCTCTGCAGAGTGAATGCTTGTGATGTGTTGCCATTCGTGGTTACAGTTGCCTTAGGTGAGCTGTATAGAGATGATGTCCACTGAATGAATGATGTCCCAAAACCAAATTTAATTAAAGTTGCAAAAAGAAATGACCAGTTGACTTTGTCAAAGGTATTTTCGGCATCCAGAGAGAGAAAAATAGCATTAAGTTTATTGTGCTGTGACCATGACATTAGATTGAGGAGTCTTCTAACATTGTTGGTTGAATGTCACCCTGTGATGAACCCTGTCTGATCACTGTGTATTATTGATGGAATAATTGATTCCAATCTGGTGGCGAGTGCCTTGGAGATAATTATGATATCGGCATTCATGAGTGATAATGGACGACAGCTGGAAGGTTGAGTTGGATCTTTATCTGGTTTTAATAGCAGCTTGATTGACGCTGTGTTCATATGAGGGTGAAAACATCCAGTTTCTTTTCCTTCTTTAACAGTTCTTAGGAACAGTGGCTCCAGCATTGTCCAGAAGTGTTTAAAGAATTCAACAAGAAAACCATCAGGACCCGGGGCTTTGCCAGTTGCACATTATTGAAGGCCTCCTGTAATTCATCTGATGTTAACGAACTTTCTACCACAGCTTTGCGCTCCTCAGACAGTTGAGGTAGTTTTAGATTGTCAAGTAATGTCTGGATGTCCTCTTGGGTTGGTGTAAGTGTGGTTGAGTGGAGTTTTTGGTAATAATTAGAGAAAATGTTATTGATTTCTTGTGGTGATTGTGTATGTCTGCCATTTGTATCTTGTATTGATGCTATCAGGGTTTTTTCTTTATTACGCTCAAGCTGGGTGGTGAGAAATTTACCGGAGGTATTGTTGCACTGAAAGTTTTGGTATCTCAGCTGCTGTAATATAAAAATAGTTATCTTTGATATGATGTCTTGTTGTTTGATTTTAGCATTCAGACCATATTTTATCACGAGGATCAAGCGTATATTCTTCTGGTTTGCGCTTGATTGTTTTTTTTCTAATTCCTGTTTGACTTGTTCTTGCTTTTTCTTGTTTGAAGAACAGGGTATAATTTTGCCTCTTAATACAGCCTTCCCAGTTTCCCGTATCAGGGATGGGGATACATTTTAGCGGTCATTGGAATCTATGTAGTTTGCCCACTCTTGTTTAATTATCTGATCAAACTCTGGGTCTTTGAGTAAAGATACATTAAAATGCCATGTTTGAGATGTTTTCAGATGTGGCTTGATGTGTAAAGTGAGGGAAACTGGTGCATGATCACTAATAATAATTGGGTTTATGCTTGCATTAGTTTTATGTAAAATAGAGTTATTTGTTAGGAAGAAGTCAATTCTTGAGGCCGATTTGTGAACCTGTGAAAGAAATGTATTTTTTCTTTTTGTAGGATTTTTGATTCTTCAAACATCCCCAATTCCAAAGTCCTACATGTATACGATTAATATTTTTGCTGATTGTGATTGTTCGGAGCAATTTGATCTGTCAAGTGCAGGGTTGAAACCAAGTTTAAGGGTGTGTTCCAATTCTCTTCCTTAATCCTCAATCCTCAACCTTAATCCTTAACTTTCTTCCTCAACTTTAACCCTCAAAACAAGTGTTAACGGCAAAAAATGGGATGCTCCTTAATGCAGATACTTCCTCAAGACTGTAGGGGGCAGTATTACGCCAAAGCGGCTTTCACTTTAATTTAACTTCCTACAAATTGGGAATTCTTGCTTTGCACCACTAGTACTGCCTCTAGGAGCATGTTTTGGATTGTTCTTGGCATGCACTTCACCCCAGCAGCCATTTGCCATTATTTTTGTAAGTCACTTGATGTCATCCTTTGGTTTCAAAGTGACATTCAAATAAGATTAAGGTAATCCCGGTTAGTGGAGAGTCATTTTCACCCTCTGCCAGTGTGTAGCTTTACTGTCCCCAGTGTCTGGTGCTTTACGTTGTTCTTATAAACTGCCATCTTGGAAGTTTTAAGGATGGAAGCGACCTGACACCCACTGTCCCTCTGACAGTAAAACCAGAATTGAGTCCTTTTCCTCTCTCCAAACTTTTCTTTTCAATTCTTTTGGCGTGGTCAATAGTTATTTTATTATTTTTTTTATTATTCCTTCTGCATTCTTTCACACGAGTGCAGGGTTATTCTTGCTGCACTGTCTTTTATCCCAGGATATCCGTGCTATGATGAATGCCTTAAAAGAAAAGGAGCGACTCATTAATTTCTGCCTTGCTGTGCAAGGACAAGCTGACCAGAAAATAATGTCTTAAACAAGGTGTTTGATGAAGAGCAGGATTATTTCACAGGCGTTCCTGTGGAGCTACACACTCTCAAAGTTCGACTCATACATGAGAGGCTTCAAAAACACAGCACTAGCAAATTGTTGTGTTCAAGATGTTGAGGAAGTTATTGTCAGTGAGAGAGAGAGAGAGAGAGAGAGAGAGAGATAGAGAGCCTACAGATGACTTTCGGGGAGATATGTTTTGTCTTACAAATGTTTGCTCTTTTTCTTCACAAAGGGAGGAAGGATTGCTTGGAGCAGAACTCTTCAAAGCCATTAAGTGCACCACAGCTGGAGGCTAGCTTCAAGGCGGGACCGTACACGGCAACCTGAAACAGATATCATGCAGATGGAGGCCATTAGACTTTTCCTTATAAAGGCATTCTTCTCACATCATTGACAAAAAGCCAAATGGGGAAACACACAGGAAGCTGCTCTGCATCCATGGCTGCAGTCTGTGGGACTGGTTTTTACTGGAGATCTGCAACATGGCAATTTCTGTTAGCATTCAACATCACACACTGACGAAACCACGTCTTCATCTCGGTGTTAAAGGTCGTGCTGAAGTGTGGGCACATACACGATGGTTAACCATGCATACCAATGGACGTTGTCGTCACCAATTGACCCCATGTGCACAGTTTTGAAAAGATATATCTGCATTATTAAATGTCGCTGTAGTCAGGTTTGTGGACTCAATTACACAACAGAATACAGTACGAATGTGAGAAAGTGTTTATCCAAAAAAGGCAAGTCAACAGTTCAAAATCCAAAACCAGCAGAGGCGTAGCGCAGATGATCCGGGGACATAGTCATGGACAGGCAGGGGTTGGGCACCAAACAGGAGATTCCAGGGAGACGAGGCAAATCCAAATCCAAATGACAGTCCAAGGGATAATACACAGGCAGGCGATATCACAGGGAAGGCAGGCTCAGTAGTCAAAAAGAACCGTACATGGAACCAGGGCAGGAAAAAAGACTGGTTGTGACTGGTGTGGAAACACGGACGAAATAGCAAAAAGACAAGAACAGAAGCCCACACATATACTAGGAGCACCAGGTGAGTCTAATCACAGAGCAGGCACAGGTGCAGCACAATAGGGAGGGAGCAGCAATCACACAGGAGGAAAGGAAGTCAAGCAGCCTACAACCAGAGACAAGGTGAGCTATCAAAATTAAAGGAACACACAGGACAGAAATATGGCGTGTGACACTTGTTCTTTCGGACCGTATCCCTCCCAGTCCACCATGTACTGATGACCCCTCCCTTTTCTTCAGACCGCCAGGAAGGGAGACAGTATCGTGGAGAATGATTGCAGGGTTTTGGTGGCGTATTCAACCCAAGGTAACTTTTTGAGACCAGGAGGAGAGCTGATGGCTACAGAGCAGATGGAGACCAGGTTGCAGGACTTAGTGGAGGCACTCCATCTGCCCGTTAGACTGTGGATGGTTTCTGGAGTAGAGGCTGGCTGAAGCTCCGATGAGGGTACAAAACTCTTTCCAGAAATGGGAGAGGAATCAGGGTCCGCGATTGGAAACAATGTCGGTGGGGAGTCCATGAAGCTAGAACACGTGATGGAGCACCTGCTTGGCTGTCACTTTAGCAGAGGGGAGTTTAGAGAGGGGAACAAAGTGTACCTTTTTTTTTTAAACTGTCAAACAATGAGCATGCATGTGTTAGAGGATGGAGAGAGACCAGTGATGAAGTCCAGGGAGATGTGGGTCCAGGGATGAGCTGGTACGGGGAATGGATGGACTTGTCCAGAGGGTGGCTGGTTTGTCCCCTTGTTGCGAACACAAGTGGGACAGGCGTTGACATACTCAGTGACATCAGCATGCATCTTGAGTCACCAGAAGCAGACAGTTGACGGCCCTGATGATGTTGGTCAGCAGGATGACAGGCTTGGGATCCTTAGGATGATCCTTTGGTTGGAAAACTCAAGACAGGGCTTGACATTGCGCTCACCAGGCCAGGAAGTCAGGGCGAAATTGAAACGGTTAAAGAACAGGCTCCATTGGGCCTGGCAAGCATTGAATCTTTGGGTGGAGTGGATATATTCAAGGTTGCGGTGGTCCGTCCAGACGAATGAGTGGAAGGCCCCCTCCAGCCAGTGACGGCCATTCCTCCAGTGCCACCTCGATGGTCAACAACTCACGATCCCCCATGTCGAATTTCCTCTCCGCTGCAGACAAGTTCCTGGAGATGAACACACATGGGTGAACGCGGTTGTCGGCTCCCAAGCGCTGGGAGAGGGCCGCTCCAATCCCTAGGTCCAAAGCATCAACCTCCACAATAAATTGTCTTTCTGAGTCAGGCTGAATGAGAACAGGTGCTGAACAGAAAGCCCTTTTGAGGGCCGTGAAGGCCTCCACAGCTTCGGAGGACTCGGTGAAGGGGACCTGTGTGAAGGTGAGTCAGTGGAGTGGAGAGGCAACCCGGCTAAAGTTCTAAATGAACTGGCAGCAGAAGTTGGCAAAGCCCAAGATACATTGAAGGCTGCTCCTGGAGGTGGGGGTAGGCCACTCCTCCACTGACTGGATTCTAGCTGGGTCCATCCTTTCCTCTCCACTCAAAATTACGTGGCCCAGAAAGGAGGTGGACAAGACATGAAATTCGCATTTAGGGGCCTTAACAAAAAGGCGGTGTTCCAGGAGGTGAGTTAGGACAAGGCAGACATGGTGAATATGGGATCTGAGATCCAGGGGGAACAAAATCTGAATTTCATCCAGTTAAACAAACACGAAATGGTTGAGGTACTCACGGAGGACGTCATTTATCAGGGCTCGAAATGTGGCAGGAGCATTACAGAGACCGAAAGGCATAACTCGGTACTCATAGTGTCCGGACGGCATTTTGAAGGCAGTTTTCCACTCATCCCCCTCGCGGATGTGCACCAGGTGGTAGGTGTTGCGGAGGTCCAACTCCGTGAAGACTTGGGCCCCCCCGAGAAGCTCAAAAGCAGAAGAAATCAGAGGCAGAGGGTAACGATTCTTAACCGTGATGTTATTTAACTGTCAACAGTCTATGAAAGGGCGATGGGACCCATCCTTCCTTCCCACGAAGAAAAACCCCACGCCTACTGGGGAGGATGACAGACAGATGGTCCCTGCTTGGAGGGACGTGGAAATACACTACTCCATGTCTTGAAGCTCGGGTCTGGAGAGGGAGTACAGATAATCCTTACAAAGTGTTTATGCCTCCTGGAGGTCGATGGCACAGTCGTAGGACTGGTGTGGAGGCAGGGACAGGGCGAGATCCTTTGAAAAGTCCTCCTTGAGATCGTGATAGCAGGGGGGCACTTGGGAGAGGTTGGTGAGTGGTTCCATGGCTGTGGTGGCCCCCAATAGTCCTGGAGCCTGGTTCTGGGTCCTTCCAGGAGGAAGGCAAGACTCCTGGCACTGGGGTGGGGGGGCAATGCATAACTTACCCAGCAGTCCAATCCATATATGGATTGTGCTGTTGGAGCCAGGGGAGGCCCAGAACCACAGGGCGCTGCCTTGAAGCGACGATGTGAAAGACAATATGGTCAGTCTGGTGGTCGGAGAAGCTGACCTGGACCAGCTGAGACACTTGGGTTATCCGGGTGAGCTGCCTCCCATCTGATGAGTGAGCTGCGATGGATTTTTCCAGGGTGTGAGACCCACCCGGAGTCTCTCAGTCAGATTGGAGTCCATCAGGTTAGTGTCGAACCCCAGATCCACAAACAATGCCACCTGTAAAGACACAGAGGGAGATAAGACAGCAACTTGAATCACAGGACGGTCTCCTGGGTTGAAAGAAGCCGAGGCTCCTCAGGTGGCGAACTTGCCTCAAGCTGGGCAGTAGGCGATCCGGTGATCCCGCTCCCCACAGTACAGACCCTGTAGAGACCCTGACGAAGGCTTCTCTCTCTTTCCTGTGGGGACAGACGAGACCGGCCAACCTGCATGGGCTCGTACGGCTCACTTGTGGCCTGGATGCAGCAGGAACAGAAGTCTCCATGGTCTGCGAAAGTGATCCTGTCCATCAAGAAGAACCCTCCTGTGATGCTGGCCACTGCCACTCCTGGACTCGCTGCTCTGTCTGGGTTGTGAGGGTGATGAGGGCGTCCAGGTCAGCAGGAAAGTCCCAGGACATGAACTGGGTATTCAGTGCTAAGGCGAGTCCGTGCAGACATTAGTTATATAGAGCCTGGGAATTCCAGCTGCTTTTGGCTGCAAGGGAACAAAAGTCAATAGCGTAGTCCGAAACAGAGCCCACACCCTGTCAGAGCACAAGAAGCGCTTGGACTGCATCTCGACCTGAAAGAGTGCTTCCAGAAACCCTTCCCAATGTTATAGAGAACTCCTGGGCGGAATCCCAGCAGGGGGACTGGTTAGACCACTCTGCGACCGCCCAGGCTGCTGCGCGCCGAGAGAGGTGACAAATCATGAATACTAACTTCGCTCACTCTGTGGGGAAAGCAGCGGTGCTCAGCTCAAAATGGAGCTTGCACTGCGTGACAAAGGCACCTCTCTTGGGGAGCTCGGGTGACAGTAACCACTGGGAAGGTCACCGCAACTGCAGTGGAACCGACAACCGGTTGACTTGCGTCATGAAACTGGTGATCTGAGACCCAAAATGCATACATTTCTTTGAAAAATATGCACTATTTTAACATTTACAGACTTTTTTCATTAGATGGTCTTTGAGGAAGCTACAATGAAAAGCTTTGATGGAAAAAATGGGGCGAGCGTGTTCAGAGAACCTGCAGCTGCTGCAGCAACACTCCCAAGTATAAAGCACATACATGGAAAAGCAGCAACGCATCACCGTGTAGTTGGACAAACGTTTCACTGGACTGATCTACAAATTATATTTGTGCAAACAATCTTAACTGACTCTGACTCACTTTAAATGCTACAACAGAGTAACTACATTGTAAATGCTGCAGTACAGTCAACAACTATGTGATGGCAAAGCTCCTCAGTGAAAAATTGGTGGATCTCGATTCAGGGTGTCACAGTTTAACAGATGGAACATAAAAAGCGCACTAACAGGCCATAGTTTCACAGCAGCAGTACGAAGTAACTGCCAACCATCAAATTATCCTCCACACTCCTAATTTTTGTACAGGAAAAATGAGAAAATATTACACCTAAATATGCCGGTTAGTTGATCTGACACTGCACATAAAACAAAAATTGAAATTCTAATGTGCTGTCACAGAAAAACTATCACTGCATTTTCTCTAATTGGCATTGTTGTTAAAAGCTAGAATTAAATCAGTCCATTAAAGTCTCAAATTCAGAAATGTCACATCTCAAAATATCTGTTGCACTTTCAATCGATCAACACCATCAGATACTTAAAATACCAAATATGAGCCATTGATGATGGTTTCCTTAAAAACACACATTCCTAAATTACAGTCACCTTGGAGCAGGCAGAGCCTTTGGCCCCTGTCTTGATCTCAACCACCCCCTGACTTTTCTGGGCTGCTCATGCACAGAGTGAGGTGTGAATGAGAATTCAGTGTGTAGATGGACCAGAAGGAGGAGGCCGGAGACCCGTCAGTCGAAGCAGAGAGAGTTTATTGAACAAGTATCAGATCTGGAGAAGGCATGTGCATACTGAGGCATATACTAGCATTCTGACCAGTGTCCCCAGTGTCTTTTCGGACAAAAACAGGAGGTTTGCACATCTGCGTGCAATACGTCACTATCTGTCGCAAAGTAGACACGGTGGCACCAATGAAGGATGGAAGGCCTCTCGCGTGGACGGCCGTCCTCCGGCTCTGCACTATCTAAGAGGTATTTACGTCTGGAGACGTGTTAATAACAAGGCTTGGGCCTTGACTCCTGCACACCAAAGTTTACGGCTGGGCTGTCCTGACCTGAGCCTCTTCCCGGAGTCACAATTTGTTTGCCATTAGCTGAACTGAATAGATCAGTTTTTTGCTTCACAGGAGGCAGAAGTTATTATTGCTCCCTGGAAACATTTGAAAGCTTTCCTTATTATTTAATGCCAACAAAGGCTGAGTGTCAAAGGCCCGGCTTCAGTCAGCCACCATTCAGGTTGCTGACGTACGCACAGCCATCAAGTGAGTGCAGACGGATTCCTGAAGGGACAAAAGGAATGAGACAACACTTTGTGGCATTGTATCACTTGGTGGAGCATCGTCACCAGTAAAGTTGAACTCATTTGTGAACAAAATGTTTTTCACGTTGAATTTTAGTACCTGGTTCCATTTAGGATTAGTGGTGGTCAGAATTTAAAGGACGATGCCATAAAATGAACATGTAGTTTTACAAAACTTAAAACTGAATCTGTTGCTTCAAATTTCACTCTCTAGATAGTAGTAGTAATAATAATAATAATAATAATAAATAATAATAGTAATAATAACAATAATAATAACAATAACAATACAGTTAATTTATAGAGCACTTTTCAAATTAATCAATGACAATTTACAAGTAAAATAAAACAGCAACACAAATTTTAGGAAAAAAAACAGGCGCACAATAAAAAAATTTGTAAAATTAATAAATGTTTAAAACATTTCACAACAAGAATATAAAGATAACACAATGCAAGTGAAGGCAGTTACAGATGAAAAGCAGTTTTGAAGAGGTGAGTTTTTGTGAGTTTTTTAAAGGTGGGTAGGTCAGTACAGCAGTTTACAGTTTTCTGAAAGTTCTGTTAGTGTTAGTGTTAGTGTGAGTGAGTGAGTGAGTGAGCGAGCGAGCGAGCGAGCCAGTCAGTCAGTCAGTGACAATGATTTTACTGTACTGTAGGTGCAGCACTGTGTTCAGTTGTGCTGCAGGCCTCTGTCCGGTCTAAAGTGACTCAGTGTGTGAGATCAGCTCCAGCTGTCATGGACGACCTTCAAAGCCCCGCCTCCACCCAAAAAGTTGTCAAGTTAGCCAAGAGTTGATTTGTAGCGTGCTTATTGTGCTGTTTGTGAAGTTTATATTTCGACAAAAATCATGGTCACGCTGCTCATCTCAACAGTTGAAATCAGTGGAGTAATTCTACTGGATTTGATTCTTGGCTGCATCCACACTGCTGACTGCAGGACATCTTTAGTGACGTATGGGTGCAATGAATGGCTGGAACTCTGCAGGGTGGAGCTCAGTGTCCAGGAAAGCCTCCCTAAGTCTAACTATCTGTCTCAGCACCAACCAGCTCAAACAAACACTGCTCCTCCATGGGACTGTCAGTATAAAGTCCAGTGTCTTCATCCAACTGAACACTGAAATGCAGACAGACATGCGGTAAAATGAAGAGAAGAGCTCGAGCATCAATTCACTGATCAATCAGTCAAAGTCAATAGAAGGTTTTTGTTTGATTGTTTTCTTTATTCTTTAGAAATCATACATTTTTCTCTTAATTATAAATGCATATCTTTTGGTTTGGGACTGTCTACCCATTGAAATAATAACAGAACAACACAAACAATGGAGAGAGGTACTGGCTGTAATGTGCAGCCATTTACTAAAGAGCAAAGTGACTGCTTCCTCTTTGTTACGCACATGCTTCTCAAAATTTAATCTAACGTGGGCTGCAATGTACCACCGCTCACAGATGACAAGTATGAGGGTTGTGCAGCAGAATGGCATCTCATGAATGTATGATTTGACAAGGAATAGCCTTCCTACATACAGTTCTTGGCTGTGCTGTTTTTATTTTTTTATCGGCCCCTCAGCAACACTCACACTCACGGCCCTCTGCGAGGACCAGATACACTCAGCTGCTGTATTAATAGGTTATGTTTGTCTCCACAAAGATAAAGCTTCTTGATGATCTGCTACGTCACAGTTTTTTTAATGTGATTGCATAGCACTGTCACATAAACATTTAGTATATCTTGCTTCGACCATGGGTTCCCACTGAATGAAAGCAGTGAGCAAGATTGAGATCCATCAGTGAGGATGACTACCTTCATGCCCTCAGAGAACAGAGAGGCAATCTCAGTCTAATTATAATGAACAGCATGCAACAATGACATCAAGGGGATTTTTTATTCCCTGTGATTTTTTTTTTCCTTGTGAGCTGCAACGTCTGATAAGTCCCATGGTAACGGCACAGTGTCACTGTGAGCCTCAGCATGCTTCCACACAGCCCAATTGGACAAGCCACCGCACAGCAGAGAGGACAGCTTCATTTCACTGCAGGCAGGTGAAGTTCAGTCCTGCCATGGGAGGCCAACAACATGCATGGGCTGTAAACTGATGGCTCTGAGCTGCCCACATATGTGAACAGATGGTGATTGTGATGAACTGGTGACCTGTCAAATGAGTAGCTGCCTTCCAGCAGTGTGAACGAGTTTTGGTTCCAGCTCCTGATGTGGTTCACTCTTCATCGCCTCCCCTCTCAAACATACATACCTAAACTCCAGTCTGTCCGGAGCATCGACTGTATTTGTCACACGCCACATTTCTGTGCCGCTTGCTTCCCGTTTTATTTTGGTAGCTCACCTGCTCTCTGGTTGCAGGCTCCAGGACTTCCGCTCCTCCTGACGGACTGCGTGCTCCCCTCACTAACAAGCTGCGTCTGGGCTTGCTCTGCGATCAGACTCATCTGGTGCTATATCTACACTCACCGGCCACTTTATTAGGTACACCTGTCCAACTGCTCGTTAACACTTAATTTCTAATCAGCCAATCACA
>JAUESE010095008.1:0-12117 GCA_032274725.1 Malacoctenus triangulatus | reverse complement strand
GGGCGGGGGCTGTGGGTCTAAACGAGCCCGCATAGAACCAAACCTAGCCTGCAGTGGGGGTGTTTTTCAGCACAAAAATTATGGTGAATTCTTCTTACAGTTGAAAAAAAAGCAGACCACGAATGTGGCGCATTTTCATTAGAGTTTGCTCAAGAGTAGTTACCAACAAAATATATGGAAAAGTAACTGTATCTCTTCATGCTGAAAACAAAAAAAAAGCTTTATGTGATTGTAAGCTAAAGTACCAGCAAATCATCAGTTTATTGTCAGCCCGTCTCTCCTGGTTGAAATGTGTAAATGCTTTGAGTTGCTGCCACTTCACAGTATAAACAAATATTTTTTTTTTGGGGGGGGTGGGAGTTCTGAGCATTTTTCTACAGATGTCTCCAAGGTGAATAGGATCTATTTGGTGGATAGTCGGGCAGTAGCTCACAACATTCCCCTTCTGTTGTCCCTACAAACTGCACCCTGTGTGCCGCTCAGGATGTAAGTCCACCTCAACAACTGACTGTTTGTCTGGTATCATTGACCTTTCTTACCTGTCCACACATTGCTGCAGATCATGCCACTATACTTCTTTTTTTTTATATATATATAAATATTTTGTATGTTTAATTCGACTTCTTTATTGATTCACCTCCGCTCCAAAAGCCGGCACAGACTCTGTGCAGGCAGATTGTTTATGCTTCATATTCAACACTTGGGCTGGAGCTTAGATGCAATTTATGTTATGTAGTGTACTAAACCCCTGTGTTCAACAGTGCCAATGGAGATGTAGCATAATGCACAACACACCCATTTATGGCTTCTCGCAGTGGCCAGAGGGAGAGGGGGGGTGTTGGGGGTTTGGTGGGGGTGAGCTTTTCCAATCCCACGCCTCCAAGTTTATCAATGATCGAGCCCCCGTCTCAGGACCGCTGACGGGCACATCACTCATCCCACACTCACACTGTCCCATGAATATGTATTCTCTGTGGCACTTGTTGGAATTCCAGTCGCAGCCGCAGCCAGACAGGTGAGGCGTCGGGCAACGCTGTCGGAATGATCAAAGAGTGCAGGAGGCGTCACCCGAGCAGGTCCGGATGGCACATTGACACCGGCCAAACCGGAGCTCCTCTCTGGTTTCCCTAATAATTCCCTGTCTGCTCGATGCAAATGAGCACTCAGCAGGCAACAAGCTGTTTATGGCTGTCTTGTTTTGTAAGAGATTTATTCTACCTCAATTTAAAACCCAGCATTTATCAGAGCATCTGTCACGGGCAGCTTGAAATTGGAAGCTTGTTATGTTGTCAATACTGTAACAGTCTTAATAGCGAGTGAGAGCAGTGATTGTGAGTGTCGTATAAGGCAGAGTTAAATTTAGATGCGTCACATGGAGCTTGGAGCACAGTGTTTGTCTTCGCAACCTTGCAGCTTTTTGTGTCAGCTGGAAGGTGACGTGGAGGAATAAAAGTGGCTCTTTTATCCTCCATGCAAATTGAATAAATGACTTAAAAAAAAAATTATAGCATGTGCGAGATAAGAGGCTCTGTGACTGATCTAGTTTGTACTGAGCTTGTCGTAATTGCGTCTAACTGTGAATTTAGCTCTGCTAAATGTGGAATAGTCTGAGATGAACGGTGCATCATCAGACTCATGCAGTCTATTGATGGTGAATGTATTTAAAAACAAAGAGACAAGATGCCAAGACATATCATTGGCACCACTTTGTAGTTTCAAAGATTTGTTCTTTGAATGTGCTCGTGCAATATGATCAGTCGACTGTGGCAAACTTTTTAGGATCGGCTACATTCAAAGAACATATTGGCTGTATGACTTTCATCCACTCAGGTGAGGCTCAATCCACTAGCCACTAAACTGTGTGCATGCCAAGGTTATTCTCCTTAACCAAAACAAACAACAAATACATTGTAAAAACGTTTTCATGAGCTGAAATTAAAAGAAAGAAACAAAAACTAGCTGAAGCTGTATTGTGTGTCTACAAGACCAACCTAAATCATCCACAATTACAGAAAAAATATCCTTTGTTTTTCTATTTGTCAACAACAGCCACTGCACATACAGCAATTAACTGAGAACAACCCTGCTTGCAGCATAAAACCTGCTCTCACTTTTCAAAAAAACAATCAGAGACAACTAATCTTCACCATCCTTAACGGTTACCTTGGTGACACCTTCATTTACTCTATGTCAGTCTTTAGTGACTCACGTCGTAATGTTCGGTGCTCTTACACAGTTGGAAAACACAGCTTTGGACAACTAGCTGCTTCTAAACAACAGCATAACAATGTTTCAAGCTACATGTGGCATGTTTTTCATCAGTTCTTTCACTTGAATGAAGAAAAAAAAGCCTTGCATTTAGTCTTTAAATGAAATAAAGATTAATTAAAATTCGAAAATGTGCCTTTTGAATTAACTAAAATCTACTGATTTCCAAATTTAAAAAAAGCAAAAGAAAAAGGAAACGAAAACAAATGGAAAAAATCCCAAAGCAATGGGCTGAGCCTTTTTGCAGTGCAATGACAGGAGGGTAAGTTGTGACAGCGTGGTGCATTTGGGGCTCAGGGGAAGAAAGCCAGACATGCTATTTTCAGCAGTGGAGAATAAATTCAGTGGAAAATGTGTAAATGTCGGGACACCAGGACGGCATGTGTTTGGCCTGTTAGTTGGAGTTGAGTGCTGTATACAAGCCAGATAAAAGAAGGGATTTCTAGTCAATGAAGGAACCAAGTTTTCTTCTTCACCATGCTATATCTGCCTGATAAGTGTTCAAATTGTTGCAGCAGTGCCCCCTACCAAGCCAGAACTTATGCTGCTTGTTGCACTCTTACAAAAAACCCTGCCTGTATCCAGACCCACAAAAGGCCAAGATGCAAATGTTTTAGGAATTTCTCACCCATGAGAACTGGTCCCTGGACCATCCTGGTGTGTTACCCCAACAGTCATATCGAATAACTCAAATGATGCCCAATCTGCCGTCATTCAGGGGGTGTGAAATCCATTTGCATTCCTGTGTGATGAGGTATGTGTGTGACTCTGCGATGGTCCAAGGAAATGAATGAGTCGTTCACACCTCTCCACGTGCATGTGTGACCTCTTGCCATGCTTTCTCCACACTGCCGTGGCGCTTTGCGGGCGGATCATCATCAATCATGGATGAAATATTGTCTCCCCCCTCCCACCGTCCTTCCCAGGCACTTGACCTTTCCCAGACTTTTTTTTTTCTCAGGGATTTCTTCCCACTGTGATATCTTAATAAAAGATAAAGAGATCTTCTCGGTGCCGAGAAAGAAATACCCTCCAGAGAGGGAACGTATTATATATACCAACACCCGGAGTACAGGGGATATAATGGGACTCTGAGAGAAGTCTGCATGTCAAAGTGTTTCTCTCAGGAGGGTTGTGAGGCAGATCTCAGCAGCACCACCATGTGTTTTCTATTCAAAAGGACAGCAAGCTGCTGGATCAACACAAAGAAACAAATCCAATCTGTTTAGACAAAAATAGTAAAATCTATTTAGACTATGTATTTTCATCTCCAAAAATGCAATCAGAAGCTGAGTTAACAACGGACGCACGGTGAACAAAGCATTCATTTGACTAGTACCATTTGTGCTTGTTATCACCTTTAGTATTTCTCTATTCTCTATGTTTAACTGCAACCCACTCACAGAATTCAAATACGTGTTTGTGTGTGTTTGTGTTTCTCTTCTGTGTTTGTTATTTAATGCTGTGTTACAGGTGATCCAAATTAGCAAACTGAGCATGACTGTGTATTTCCTGCACCTTGTTGTTTACAGCGTCACGACAAACCTTTTTCTGGAGAGTAACGTATTGTGTCCAGAACGACGAAAAAGGTGTAATTCCTGCTGCCTTGCGACTCCACAGTTACTCCATGTGTTGCATCGACGACAGACGGAACTTTTTGTTTGCTCTTACTTCACAGTTTCATGTTTGATCTGTCAGAGCTCACTCAGTGAGTCCAGGTGCAGCTGTGCCCATGGCAACCCCCTTCTTACTGCCCATTCACAGGTGTTTGTCGTTGACTTAACAAACACGGGTATATTAGTCAGAGTGCTGCTACACAATGTTTAATTTGGAAGCACACAAAGGACATCATGCATAGGTGTCCATCAGGTCTGTTATTTTTGTTTTTTGTTTTTTTTTCCTGAGATGACCTACACGTAACCTGAGGTTGCCATCCCAGCTCTCTCTTCCTCCTCGCTCCTTAAGCAGCCTCCTCCCGCAGAGACGCCGCTCCCTGATTACCCCGTCCCGCTGCGAGCTGGCCTGCCATGGCCTATTTCCTGTGGTGCTGTAGTGCTGGAGATACTGGCAGGGCGCACCGCCTCCTCCTCACAGGGGCCGCACAGCAGCAGCTTCTACACACCCCCCCACAAAAAAACTTTGGATTCACACATTGAAAGCCTGCTGGTTCTTAACTCGTGCCTCTTCTCCTCAGATGTGCTTTTCTCTCCTCAGGGGGAGTTTCTATAGGTTTAGCTGCTAAAAGCTGGACTTTAAGCTGTTTCTGAGTGTCTGGGAGACAGAGCTTAATAGATCAGTAGGCAGAGATACTTCAGTAATCCCACAGGAAAAGTCTCCACTCATAACGAACCTTTAATAAATAATGGAAAATGTCACATACAAACCTTGTAGAAAAAGGTAAGCTAGTAACAATGAAAATTAATATATATAAGCAATGAAATCAGCAGAAAAAAAGAGCAAACACTATTTATGAAGACAAGTTTTAAAATGTCTTTCATTAAAAGCCGGGAAGTAAATGCAGAAAAAAAACTGATGTTTGGAGCCACAGCATGATGGAGTCATTCAAGCTCAACAAAAGCCCCAAATCTCTACTTAGGTGGGCTTCAGCTGGGCAGGCCATATTTCACGTTTACATCAGTTGAAGGTCAATTCTCTCAGCGAGTTACTGTTGCAAAAGAAGTTAAATCTCTTCTGAGTGTGATCTAAAAGGCCCAGTATATTACCCGAGATTCACGCTGAGAGCTGAGAGACGCACAATGGACGTGAAGGAGCAGTGGCAGACGACACAAAGGCCCCTCAGACCTCCGTGTTACCATGGCGTCAGTGTGGTCCCCTCCTAAATCTCCCTGGTAATTTTGGCGGGATAAGACGGACACGGGAGATGAAGCTTCCTCATTATGCTGTCCCTGCTTGACTTTAGCTTTTTGGAAGCGTCGGGGGCGTCGCCGTCCAGTTCACAGTGTAAGTCCTTGGCACGCCATCGCCAAGAGATGGAACTGATTCACATGAAACAGAAGGCGCAGGTCAGCATGACCATCTATAAATCCGTGTAATAAAAGGCCAGCACAAAGGAGCCTCTCTGATTGTTTGGCCAGGTGAAAAAAAGAGGAGGGGGCTGAGATTGTAATCGCTTCCTAACCTGGCAGTCACTGTCCTCCACTATTAGATCCTTTGCTAAAGCCTGTCCCATGTATCGACATCTCTGAGGAGCCCAGCTTGCCACCTGCAGTCTGTCATTATGGAAGCTGAAAAATCCCCCTGTTTGTGTCAGAGCTTGAAGAGGGGGAGGAGTCAGTGCTGCGCTGAGCTGGGATTAGAGCTGCAGCGGGACACTGGGAAACATCAACAGGAACGCTGCCCGCTCACATTCCCTCACACTGTAAGTGTCCCATTTGGAGGCAATATGTGGGATAGAGGAGTCAGGCCAAGCACATTCAGGGTGGGTCAACACACCTCCTTTTGTCAGATGGACACAGTCGCATCATTGCACAAAGATAGAATTGGCCAATACTGTGACTGTGTCCCCAGAGGAGCTGGAGGTAGTGGCCAGGGACAGGGAAGTCTGGGAGTCTCTGCTGAGACTGCTGCCCCCACGAGCTGGCCCAGATAAGTGGTAGGCAATGGCTGGATGGATGGCTGGATGGCTGGATGGATGGATGGATGGATTTCTGGCATCTTTGCACTTTTTATTGGAATAGAGTGAACACAATCATGCTGTCCTCAAGCGCCTTTTCGGAGCTATCAATGTCATTCAGGGTATAAAGTCCAGTCCAGGTTGATTCATTCAATTGCAGTAACCAGTCTCGGTATGGAAACTGGTTTCAAGAAAGGTAGGGACCACCAAAATCATGACCCATTCTGTTGATCTCAATCTGCTCTTCCCTAGTCCCTGCCATGTCAGAGATGTTGCCAGCTGTGCATTGCAGTGAGAGGGGTGGGTGGGTAGGATGAGTAGGGACAGAGCACAGAAGCTGACTCTCGTAAAAGATACCACCCCCCCGCCCCCCAAAGAAAAAAACATTGTTTTGTACTCCAAGGACACTGTTGTGACACTCCCTAACAAAACTGTCAGTTCCAGACAGCATAGTCCCATTGTGTCCCAAAGGATGGTTCCTTTACCGACTTTGTAATGCATTTAATGGTGCTATTATGTTACATATTCCCAGTGTATTTGTTTCTGGGATTTTAATATTGGTTTAATTTGATCATTCAGGATTACATGCGTGTGTGTGTGTTTCTCCAACAAAAGCCTAAAAAATTAGGTTTAATGAATGTGAGTATTTCTTTTCTGTTTCAAGTCATTATACTTATGTTTGTTTTTTTGCTTGGCTGGTTTATTGCACCATTCATCACAGTTTCACAGTTTTCACAGTTTTTATAAGCCCCCTCCCTACAAATAATTATGTTTTGAAACCGTTCTAACCCCCCTGCAAAACCCGGAGACCAAATCATGTCACTGTAACTCCATCGTCTCGGTCTGAACCAACCTGCACGTTCATCATCCCTGCACCTGTGCCAGGTTATTTCACAGGGAAGACTTGCAAATACAATTATGATAATGGAGCACAGATAGTAGAGAGGATAATTGCATATTTTCGGGGGGATGAACATGACTTGACATCAGGAATGAAGTCCTAGTTCAACATCTGCTGCTCATCACTCATGGCCCGCGTGGCAGTTTGCAGCTGGAATGTGAGGACTTGGAGAGTGCTGGCGACCACATAGAAGGGGCATCTGTCAATGAAACCAACTCTGATTAGAGTGTTTTGAGGGGTTTGTGATGTGTGATGTCACCTTTGTTTTTTCAATCGGAGACCAAAGCTGAGAGGGACGACACCAACCCGATACTAATAAAAAAACATGGAAGCTTTTAGCTCAACTATGTCAAAAACTATTTTCAGGTGGATACAGTGCAGAATGGCTCCATTTCCCTGATATGTCGCTGGGGCAATGTCAACCAGTTAGGTCGTCTCAGTTAAAGGCTAGAAAGGTACTAATGGGGCCTCATGAATGTGGATGAGCGTTTGTAGTGTCTGCCGTGCATGTTCTATGGGTTGAAGAAACATGTATTAAAGTTTGTTTTTTTTAAATCAATGACATATTTATTAATATAAATTTTAATCAGCTTATTTTTTATTGAACTGCTGCATTTTGATAACCCTCCAAAAAACATCTCAGGAAGTGAATCACACAAAGTATACTTTAATAAGCACAGACTCAACAATAATTAACACAATGGATCACCAGAAAACTTGGAACCTACCAAATAACTACTTAGAAACTCGTTCACACGAAAGTTTTGGAAAGCCAGCTTAACTTTGTAGTGCAGCTCCATTGGAGGAAATGCTGGGTGCAAAAGGACCAAAGCAGCTGTTGTCACAGATCATATGCTAATAGAGAATACAGATTAGGCATATTAAGTATCAGAGGAACCTTAGTCTCAATCTGCACACAGGTGACAAGTAAACTTGTAAATTAGAGTTGAAGTGGTGGTGGTGGGGGGGCTGTTGAGCCAAGAGCTTTGGACTAAGAACACCTAGATAACAACAAATCAACACAAGGATCGTAAAGGTGATGTGGAGGAAGTGAAAGAGAAAAAAACAAACCAAAAAATAAAAAACTGGCTCTGGCGTGTCTGGGAGAGATCCAGCACGATTCGAGTAGTGCCCTCAGTTTGTTTTCTTTGATTCAGCATTCAAGGAAAAAGCCATTATTCAAGTCCGCAGTGGCAGGGTGCTGTTGGAGTGAGTTATGTCCTGCATCATTTTCCACAGAAGCAAGACAGATTAGTTTGCAACACCGCTTCCCTGTCTATGTGAAAGACCAACGCTTTAAAATATGGCGCCCGTCTCCTTGTTTGACTCAGCAAAGAGAGAGGAGGTCGTCCGTAGTCACCGAGGATGAATTAGTTGTCATCTGCTGATCATGTTACTGCTAGCTTTATGAGGCTTCGGATGGCTTGGCAGAGGCGCTTGATGTGATTCTTGCCAATAAAAAAAGCGAGAGGCGTCTTTTGTCCCGGGGTTTGATTTAGTAACGGGCCGTCAGATGTGATGCAATATTTGGTGCAGACGAAAGGAAACAAAAGATGGGCGATGGGTAGTGTGATTACTTCTCTGCTTTGTGTCAATCATCATTTACATACTCACTAAGATGATTGGTGGTTTTGAAGCAGAGAAACAGATAGCAATGGAGCTCATTATGTCTGTAATACATGTTGGCACAGGGTGAACTGAGAACCTTTTCAGTCGCTAAACTTCTCTGGAGGTGACTCTTTGAGTGCTTCTTCCCAAATGTACCATCTTCATTCCCACGCATCTGTTTAAGCAAAGTAATTCATTGAAGCATGAAGGAACAAAGTCCCATGAGAAGACTCGAAATTAATAATTTTCTGTCCCTGTTGCATTTTAACGTTTAATCTGTGTGTTCTGACATATCTATTTGTGGAGCAAGTCTGCATTTAGACATCAAAGCACATGAGTACATGTAAAAGTGCGCATAAGCAGCAATGTGAGGCTCTGGTAACAACTTAATCCTGGCTTTCAGGAGCTTCTTGTTTCCATGTGTATTCAGTGCAACTAACAAAGAGACAAAAATGTATTCACAGCAGTCGCTCATATCAGGTTATCTGTTTCTCTTGTCAGTGTGAATGCTGATCTCAACACAACAAGGAAGTGGGGATGTCCAGACTTCAGTGTGGGAGAAACATAATGAAACGCAATCAAACTTCAAATAGTCCTAACTTGTTCAACCCAATGTACAGGAATACAAAACGACCTCGTCTTTTTTGTCCGACTATAAAAAAAAAACAGTTGAAGACCTGCTGTCTGGACTGTTGGATCAAATGTTAGCTAAAGCTGTTGTCTTCAATAGCATTTTATTGACTTTTTGTTTACTGGAAGAGGTGCCTGTCACTCCAAACTGACTCCATATTGAGAGCAAAGATGTCCCACTGTCAACAACATCATCAGACTGTATCCACAGTCGCTATGTCCTTTTAGCAGCCATTAGCTTAGCTTTAACAAAGCTCCCTGCTGCTGTCCGTGTTGTTGTGATCAAGATTTTAGAGCATCTCCCCTCCCAACTGTCCTCAAACAATCCCCTCTCAAGAATGCAGTCTAAAATAATGAACTAATGACTTAGCTAGTAGAGTAAGTAATTTTTATGTTGTTTTTTACTGTAATCAATAAAAATTAGTAGGTTGCACAATATTGGTCATTATTTTAAAGACTGCAGGTGTGTTTTCCTTGTGTAGTGAGGGAGAACAAAGATAATCGGAAAAACTTGGAACATATTACATCTCAGCACCCTTCCCTACCCTCACCAGAGTCAATATAGAGGTGAGTAGTGGGGTGGGGGGTGGGGATGTTGTCACTCTCGAGACATCTGAAGCTCACATGTAACATGATAATGAAATGGAAAAAGGAGATAATGAGACAACCCCCCCCACCCCCGCATATCCCTGTGTGGAATAAAGTCATGCACATGACCCATCTCGAAGGTTGTCTCAGATGCCACAAATCTGTACTTATTAAAAAAAGCTAACAATCTGCAGGGAACACTGGATTTGTGGACATATAGCTGAAGTGTAATTATGAAAAGCAAAATCAACAAAACAAAGGCAAATTTCAGCAGAACAGCACACACAAGGTGATTGTTTTCCTCCTGGAAACAAGGCTCAGATCAGTTCTACACTCAGCACTCCACCCATTCTGAAAGGCACTTTGGCATCCCAAAAAAAGTCCAAGAACAAAAACAAAAAGAAGCAAACCCCAAATGCATCAAACGCCACTTTCTTTTCAGCAGTTTGTGCAGAAAGTCTCTGGCCCACCTGGTAGCTTTATTGCCACTGTATCACTCTTGTAATAGGCTGCGAAGGCGGGAGGCTTTTTTGTTCTCTGAGCCGCTGCAGCTTTGTGGCACAGGTGAGGAATACAGGCGCCGGCTTTCTCAGACAATCCCGCCCCGCGTCTGAATAAAGGCTGAGCCTCATCTCTGTTGGGTCCTGCTGAAGCCCCTTTATTTTCCGCTGAAATATTGGGATGCTCTCTCCCAGGATGCACACAGAAAAAAACACCAGGAGGAGATTTAACAAAGCAGAGTTGGGGGCGGGGTGGCAGCTGTGAATACGAAAAAGAAACCTCTGAATCATTGGCGACATCTCTTTTTTTTTCTCTTTTTTTCTGATATTTTAATCATGTTGAAGCGAGCTACACAAGGCCAGCACCTGCATGTGTAATCAATAATGAATGCACTTGTGCTGAGACAAGCCTGAGACAATGTGCTCACATTGGGCAGCTCAAATGAATGAGCAGCTGGACCGGTGAGAGCGGTCACAAGGCGAGGTGGTGCGTGTTATTGAAATGACTGAATTGAAGTTTGGGATTGACTGATATTTTAAATGCCAGTAATTTAGGGAGCTGGAAACCTCCATGAGAGCAAAAGCCTGAAAGTACCGTAATGGGTCCCTTTCCAACCACATTCGAATTAACACATCATTATTGTGAACGCCAAAATACGGAGTTTAGCAGTGAATTCCATTCCAAATAACCACAGTTTATTCGCGTCAGGGCCCCCGGCAACCTTCAGTTGGAGGTCGAGCACCAGTGTGATTCAGTGTTTCCATGGGATAAAGTGGAACCATAGAGTGTTGTTGCTCGAATTGTCACGCCCACCAAACGCGGCCGCCCTGCTGCCTGTGAATGTGTGCGGTGCTGCTGCTGCACTCATTGCACATCAAGTCGGACTGATGTGTTTGTTTCTCAGCACCGATCTGAAGGAAGCGCTTGGATTGGTCTCTCAGCTGTTCAGAACATGAGGATGCTGAAAGCACATTATTGGTAATAAGAAAGGATTTTTGTTATGTTTTTTTTGTTTTTGTAAATAAATAAAACAATTGGAATTAATGACTAAAGCGACATTTGTTTTTTCAATCCAAACACATTCCCATAGAGTCTAAACCATAACTGTACCTATGTTTCACTTAATCATGTTCATGTTTCATGTTTTTCTTTTCTATCACACATTCAATGAAACAACTGTTTTAAAGCATTTTCTAGAAAAAAAAAAAGTGAAATGTTCAATCAAAAGTCCTCAGTTAGCCGCTACATGTTCAGCATTGCAGTGATACTGAAAACTTAATTTCAATTGGGAACTAATCAACTTGATTGTGATCTGCGATGCTCACATGCTTGCAACTCTCCGTCTGCCAGAAAGAGCAATGTGGTCGCAGCTGTTTCATGTGATTTCAAGTGATGAACCACTCTCAGAGCTTTGATGTCTGACACCATGCCTGTAACTGATATTAACTTTCAAAGGTGCTTGTGGAAAACATTCTGTTTGGAGAGTGAAGATGAAGCATAAATTATGTACATGAATAAAAAATGCAATAATAAACGAATTGGTATTGAGTTGTCAGTGCTTAGCTCAGCTCCCTGACTATTTTGTCAGAATTTCTACATTGCCAACTGCTGTCTAATTGCAGGATTTAAATAGCACAACCACAGAATTAGGCACAGGAACATCAGCCAAAATCAAAAAAGCCAAAATAAGACATTGAAGTCTGAGTCGGAAATAATTTAACAAACATCATTTTTGTAATTTGAGGCAGTTTTTTATTTCCTTTTTTTAACATGCTTACAATTTTTGTTGGGTTATGTCTTGTCAAAAAGACTGTAAAAGCCTGTGATGGACAGCGGCTCACTTTGAGGAAATCACACGCAATTACATTAAATGAAGTTTAGGTGGTTCCCGTGACAAGGTGACCTGAGGTAAAATAATTAATTAAATAAATAAATAGATTAATAATAATAATAATAATAACAATAATAATAATAACAACAACAACAA
>JAUESE010094934.1:0-12126 GCA_032274725.1 Malacoctenus triangulatus | reverse complement strand
CCCCCGTAGATTGGCCGACCTTTTCTACGAATCATCTGCAGTTGGGTGTTTGGAAGTGGAAATCAAAATGCCTGGTACCAAAAACTTCACTGCATGTACAACAAACTCAACTGGAATAATGAAAGTCCTACACTCACATTCGACTGTCTTGAAGATGAAAACCGGATTCTCAAAAACCAAACAACAACCAGAAAAAAAAAAATTGAAGGAAAACTGAATTAAAGACTGACCTAAAATCTTGGACCACTTGGTCAAAACTGAAGCTTGAAGCTCACAACATTGTCTTTTGTTTGAGATTAAACACACAGATGCAACAATTCACAATGACAGGGACAAAAATGTGGATTTGAAGTGAAGAAATGCAAACTGACTGTGATTAATACAAAAATCTGATAGAATACACCGGACTGCACAACACACTGGAGTTTCATTCAGACATGGCATCATAAGGTAGTTTTCCACCAGTAAACATATACCTTAGCAACAGGGACACCTAGTGAGGCTCTGCAGAGGCACTTAGGAATTTACAAACATCTGTTGTTGGCTGGTTGTGTTCAAAGGTTGAGGGGATGATTTAAAGTGGGGTTTGTAAATGCACTTGTGTGACAGGTCAAAGATGCCAAAAGCATTTTTGTTTTTTTCTGTGACAGATCATGACCAGCCATGTTTAATGGATTGTCATTTTAGGTTAGAAGAACGATGTTTTGAGAAAATATGGTGGAGAAGCACCTTGATTTGGTTAGCTAAATCTCCTTGTCATGATTTGCAATCGAATGTGACAAAACAAGACGAAAGAAGTAGATCCAAATAGTCTTCCTGTTGATGGTGAATGGCTCATTTTATGAGGACAGAAAAAAAGAGACAAGAGAAGAGGTCTCTGTCAGAGTGAAAAAAAAAGTGGCAATGTCAGCGGAACTGCACAAGACAATGATCACACTATCAGGCCCCATAAATCATTTGCTCTTTGATGGTCTGTGCATGAGTGAAAGGCTGACAGCTGTACTGATACACCAAAGTGCAAAAAGAGAGCTGACCTTGGTATAGACGAGCGTTTGCACGATAAGTCAAATCTGATCCTAATGCCAAGTCTTCAGGTCGTTTCTTTTATTAAAGTTCAGCTATCATCACTGGAGATCATTGTCCATAATGAGACATGAAGAGACGAAGGATTTATCACTGTGAAGAGATATCTATTGCTGTCCGTGTGTGAGCCACTGTCAGTGTGAGAGCTGACAGCAAATTAGTCAATACTTTTGGCAATGACGTATTGATTAGGGCTGGCAAGTTAATGCGTTACTTTTGCGTTAACCCATCAATCTATTCACGCCGATAATTTTTTTATCGCGCATTAGTGCACTTTGTTCACAAGCTTTTATTTTGTAAACGTCTGATGCTGGCTACAGAGGAACTGGAAAAGAAAGGAGAATACATAAGAAAACAAAACAAGGATGGAGAAGAAGGGTAACATGACAGAACTTTCACATGGTCATTTTAATTATAAAGTACTTCCAGATGGCGGATTTGACAAAAACAAAATTGTTTGTAGCTACTGCCAAGCTGAATTTTCTTATCACAGGAGTACTTCCAATTTAAAATATCACCTTAATGCAAAGCACATTGTTGATATGAGCAAACCATTCAATAAAGCAGACAGTGGAGTGAGGTTTTAGCAGACTACATTAAATGCAGCATGTGGGAGTTGAGTGAGATTCTCCAAAAAAGACTCAAGTACCAACATGGAATTTACATTCTTGTCCCCTGTAAAGGAAATCCAACCAGTGAAGTGTTTTGTGGTTCACCCTTTCTTTTCTTTCTTCCTGAAAAAAGACAAATGTTTCTGCTGTTACTTCAGAAATTGTCTGTTTCAATGTTATGACTGTGGCTCAGGATTTTTTATGTAGATTGTGTTTATTTTTCATAACAAACTGGATAACTAATGTGCCCTGGCAGTGGCAATGGGCTTGAATTTTTATATTGACATTGTTTAAATAGATTTTCACTGAATATGTTATTTAGCTGTTACTGTTTAACAAGTGCTGATTTTAATAGTTTCTAGTGTTGGCACAACAACGGATTTGGCGTTTTTGCTCATTAGAGTGAATATTCAAAAAAAAGTGCACTTTACACTACTTTTGGATTCATCATTGGATTTCGTGTATTCAATGCTGTTAATTGTGATTACCCAGATAAATCATGTGATTAATTGTGATTAAAATTTTTAAGCATTGCCCAGCCTTAGTATTGATATAAACTGTACAAATGTACCCCGATTACACAGAAAAAAATCCTCTCTGCAAAACAAAAGCAGCATGACATAATGCAGCTTAGGTCAGGAGGTTCACCTGACACACTCTGAACCTTCAACTGTGGCCTTTCATGACATTGGATCTACTTGGGAAATAATTGAAAATGCAGCAGGTCATGCTTTCATAACTCATGCGAGCCATGAGTTTGTCTTTCAGTAGTGGCAGCTTGCTGACAGTGGGGTGTGTGTGCGGGGGGCAGAGCGTTGGGGGTTGAAGTGGGGGGGTGTTAATCTGAATGGCAGAGTGGTGGATTGTGTGGCTCATGCAAAGATGCCGACAGGGTGTCACAACACCTGAGTTTTGAGTGGCAGCTTCAGGGCTCCTAAAAATGCTCTGCCTCTAAATGGAACGTTTGGTAAAAGAAGGAAGCACTGAAATCACAGACAGAGAGAAGAGAGACACAATGGGGGATGGAGAGAAGCACATAGAAACAACTGTGAAGGTGGAACGTCAAGGCAAGGACATTGTGGACATAACAAGGAGCCAGTTCCTGTACGGATGGATGTAGCTGAGCGAGGGGACACAAACCAACACAACCTTAGTCACTGTGGGGGCAACGACAATGACTTCCTGTGGTTTCTAAAACCGGCAACTGCAACTCAACCCCTTAGTTTGATAAACAGTTGTAGCTACAAAGTAAAAGGTTTTGAAGAAACTGTTCCGAATACTTTGAACATAAGGAAACTATCCTTGTACGTACAATGTGAAAATACATGTAGAAATCACTGGCAGATTCCACAGATTTTGAAGGAATTGCCATCAAAATGTGACCTGCTCTTTCAGTGTTGAAGCATGAAGGAACTGTCAGACCACAAAAAATTACCCCAACTTTTCAACAGAAACATATTACATTCACAATCTATATGAGGGAAAAAGAGGTGAGCTATGGCTCCTATAACTGCAAAGCCTAAGCGTGCTATAAGTGGAACTTATTTGTGCAATATTAAACTTCTCTTAAGTGCACTTGTGGTATATGCCAGTTGACTTAGAGGGGCTCACTTTATGATCAGAGCATATTCTGGGGCACTTTTACAATACATAATTCTGTTTTATTTGTGATGCCCTGGATTTTGTTGTATTTACAACACTGACAATAAGTTATATTTTTTTCTTTCTACCTAAATGAACTTTTCCAGTCACTGCACAGTGTGCATCTTGGTTTTTTCACATGTGCAGCAACAAAAGTCTTATTTTCAGCAACTGTCTGCGACACTTTTCAAGCATGCTTCTGCAGCCAGCAGCTGAACGAGGCTTCAGGTAAAGATCAGATCACATTTAACGTTCTGAAGGGTTCATATCTGAGGAACAACTTTAAGACACTCAGCTTCAACTTCACAGTACAGTCTGAATATAGTCATAACAAAGGTGCAAGGCAAAGGTTAAAAAATGGAAGCAGTGGATGTGTTTTATCTTCTCTCCTGCTACTCACCTTACCAGTGATGTCATTCACAGTCACATGAACAAAGATGGAAGCCTCCTCCATACCTTCCAAGTACACGTGGCGGTAACCTGCACACAAATACTGATCAGAGTTATTATGAGACTACATCATGAGGAAAAGGAGCTGGGATTCATCAAGAAATTGTGCCCAAGTATTGTGCCAGTAAATCACTTTTATTTCAAAAGAATTGATGTAACACAGAACGAGTTGAGAGCAGACGGCTTTTAGAGGTCAACTGAGAAACACAATGTGGCTTTAGTTACATGTGAGAAGTCATGCACTCCAGGTCGTACCTGTCATCATACTGTTGAAGGCGATGGTGCGCTGGCCGATGAAGTCCTGGCCGATGGGGTCATGATCCCAAACGAGGAAGCGCACCAGGGCCAGGTCCGGCATGTGGACCGTGAAGACTAGAGTCTCCTCCCACATCGGGTTGAACCCTACAGCGCAATCCGTGGGAAAAAGGCCACGGGAGGGGGACAGAGTGGAGGAAGATGAGGGAGGGTGGCAGCGAGAGGAGAGAGAATGGGCAAAAATACAGTGAGACAGCTGAAAAAAGGCAGCATGCTCAGCAGAAAGAGAAGTTGGTCTGATAAACAGAGAGGATGGCAAAGGAAACAGAAGCTACAGTGACAGTGGAGGAGAGTCTGTCAGCAAGCTCAGCACTCATCAATTATTCAGAGAGAGAGACAGAGAGAGAGGGGTAGGAAACAGAGACAGAGAGTATTGTTAAAGTTATTAGAGTTTTCATGTGTACAGAATGACACACATACAGACACACACAGGATGACACACATATAGATTCACACAAGAGGACACAAAATGACACACACAGACACACACCCAGGTTGCCTTATCACAGGAGGAACATCTGGGCCTCACACTCACAACACCCACAAAGACATGACTCCCACTCACGACACACAAACAGTCACGACGCCCACTAACGGTTCACGATGCTTGTGAACAATGAGTTGTAAAACGTCCATTTTGTTTCCATTGTAATACAAGGAAAGTGCGGAAGTCTGATCGCTGGCAGTCACAAAAGATCAGTCTGGTGAGTGGTTCCCGCAAGACCCAGCAATCTGAATCTGGTGAGCAGTGGCCACAAGACCCAGCGATCTGAATCCCCTCGTACATACGAGAAAAAGACAAACGTTTGAATGTGGTTACTTTTCTGGGTTTTGAGCGATCGTTTCCTTAAACAGAAAAGAACTGGCAACACAATAGTTTTGACAGTATGCTGAGCTCAACCGTTAAACAGATGTGAACCCTTGCAGGTATCTCAGACACAAACAAATGCACTTGTTCAATCGCCACACACAGTAATAGTGTGTAAGACCTCTCGACAAACCACAGCATTGCTGCTGCAAACAGGCGAACAGCCGACAGCTCAGAGGAGTATCAGTGAAGAGTGAACATGAGTGTCTACCACTAACTGCAACAATGGGCCATCCTGCTCTGTGGGGGGCACAGTCCTGCATGCTTTCTGATGTGTCATCATGAAGCTCTGAAAAGAATCTGTTCGGTACATTCAGGTGTGCTGATTCTGGGACCAGAAGAGGCCCTCCAGGACTGTGGCTGCTAAGGACCAGGTGTGCCCGCCTCTGTCCAAATGCCTTGTGATGCTGGGCAGCAAAGGGCAGCACAGTTCTCCCTGCACATCAAGCGGCTATAGAAATTAAAAAGTACATGTACTTTGAACACTAATATGCTCCCAAAAGGAGATGTGGTCAGTCTGAGGTTGCATCCAATTTTTTCTTCCCCAACAGCTACTGCAATACTTCTGAAAATACTTAGAGCTGACTCACTTATCTACCAGAGAACAGGACAGTCAGGGTTTGACAACAACTGACGATTGTAAATTTTTTGTCCTTTCTGTCACATAAAATTACTCATTAACATTGGGGGAAGGAGCCAGGAATGATCAAAGTGGCAGCAAGACCATAAAACACAAATATTACGTGAAAAGTGAAACAATTCTGACTCCTGTGCAGTTTTCAGTGCAGAAACACTCGTCTGTGGCAACCACACAGAGGGACTTGAGACTGAATGAAATGTAGCTGAGGCCAGGACTGATCGAATTAGTGTTTTTCAAGAGAACGCTGTTAAATCCCAGTAAACAACAATCCAAGGATCCTTTGAAAGAAAGCTATTACTCCTACTGTGTTGGGTGCACTCACCGTTGTCATCCACCACCCTGGTTTGCTCCTTGCAGCAGTCCACTGGGAGCCCGATGACCTCCACCTCCACAAAGGGATCAATGATCTGACAGGAAGAAAGTGGACAATCAAAAAGTGGCTTTGCAACAGCGGTGACCTCCATAACAAAAGCTTAAAAGGATTTTAGTTGGTGAGCTTTTGGTTTGGTCATTTTCTAAACCAACAAAGGGAAACATTACATTTTTTTCATTTGTATTGAATAAAGTACAGAAAATCTCACCTTCATTGATACAGGCACAATCACAAGAGGTAAAGAAATCAATTGTGGGCTGTCGTGTGAACGAGGCTTTAAAGTCACAGAATCTAATCCTGTGCCTATGAACCACATTTAAATGAGGTTCTGCTTTGTTAGCAGTAGCTGATGTAGCTTGGAGCTTCCAAAGGAGATCAACAACAAACTCTTTTTCTGAGTCCAAACCAAGGCTGTGTTAATTGTTCCCCAGGTCTTTGCAGTAAAATACAACTAGTCATATACATAACAATACAATGCTTAATGCTGACTTTATGCAGATACTGCTGGCCCACATCATAAAGCATCTCCCTGTTCTACCACGACCTCTGTGTTCTACCTCTCCTCTGTCTCCCAGCATGGAGTCTTTGGGTTTTGGCAGCTGCTGTCCACTGATGATCTTTAACACCAGCTGCTTCTTCATCTGACCAGGCAGAGGGTCCTCCAGGCTGGGGTTGAAGGCACCTGCAGCAGACAGAAAGGCAGTAACTTTGCGGTGGATTATGAAGATAAACGTTCACGGACCACGAGCGAGTGGCCGTTGGGGAGTGCTGACCTTCACACATGCAGGAGGGTTTGAGGATGTAGCCACAGTTGCCGTTGCTGTAGAACTTGGCTCTGTTGAGCTGGAGGACCCGGCCCTCCGACTGGTAGTTGAGTGCAACTGAAATTAAAGCATCAGAATCATTTTAGTTCAAGGGCCACTTGGAGACAAATTCAGTTCCAAGTGGGCAGGGCCAGAGACATCACACTAGGTTAACTATTAACTGAGGAGGAGTTTACATTTTGTTTGAGAACCAAGAAACTAAATTACATTCTGAAAACTTCTTTTGTTCAACAAATATGTTGCTCATAAGTGAGCTAGCTTACAATGAACTCTTGTATGAATGCATTACTGCCACCTGCTATTCAGTTCTGGGTCTCGCTACTGTGTTTTAACCCCCACACAGACGATATAAGTAAGATTCTCAATCAACAAACCATCATTAGGGGTTGTGTAAATGAAAATCCTCTGTGGGACAGATAAGACTTCTTGGCAGGCTGGAGTTAGCTCACACATCACATGTTCAAATAAAAATTTATCTACATTAAAATGCCACCAGTTTCATCACTGTCGACCTTTGAATTGAATTAATGTTTTAAAGCCAAAGATTGTGCATTTTGGCCACAGTCTGAAGCCCTGGAGGACATCTACAGACTTGCATTGATTCATCACAGAAAAAAGGATGATGATGGCTGTTTTATTAGAACACTTTAGGCACCGCTGACACCTCCTGACTGGCAGGATAAACAACAAGTCATGATGGCCCGAGCAACAGTTGCGGTGGGATGACCAAGCGAGCTGTGCCGATGTCATACCGAGTTGACAGCCGGCATTCCAAAAGGGCTGCGGGTTGAAGTTGGAGGAGTCCACGCGGTATGATGAAGGGTAGATGCGAGAGAGCTGCCGCTGGTTGAAGTGGATGAAGGATATGGCTTTCTGCTGCATCACCTGGTGGGCTTTGGTCTCACTCAGAGACGACACCTGCCAGCTGCAGCTGGCTGCCCAGACAACACAAACACATGTTTGTTTACTCCATAAGCTCATCAATAGCTAACTTCCAATTGAACTTACTCTGACTAACTGATGATTGAACATCCTCAAAGTTGTCTGTTTCATTGAATGAAAGAATTAAACCTGCAAGTCACTGGTTCAACAAATATAAATAACGTGACTTTTCCAGTGAGTGAAAGACAATGTACTGTAGGTAAAATCATATGCTTGAAAATATAACCACTGCCCACTTCACTAAAGCCCATCAATAGCCTCCAACCAGCCGTTGTCCTTCTCACTGCAGCAACTAATAGATTTTTCTTGATAACAAGATAAGCCAACAATAAAAACATAAAAAACTAACTGTATTTTGTAGTTGCTTTTGGCTGGAGTGACCTATTTACCACTGGGTAATGGCACAGATCACTCCTCCTGACCAACAAACAAGTAGATAAGTCTACTTCACTTACTGTATCATCATAATCATCATCATCAAAGATTCATTGGCAGATAACAGCGAGCAGCATGGTGCTCTAACATCAGCTGTCAGAGTGCAGTGTTGACACTGTATCAGAACTAATAGAAGATTTGTAGCAAACAAATCTGACAAAACCATCAGTGAAACATTCGTCTTGATAAAGTCTGCAGCTGAGCTGGATTCTGCTTTCGGTTGTAGGACAGCAGCACTCAGTAAGTTTGGTGAAAAAGGGAAACAGAGCTGCTCACCTTGTGCCTCGATGTCGTAGAGGCCCACAGAGCGAGTGTACTTGACCAGGTCGGACAGAGCTCTGGACAACTTCATTGTCTTTTTCTTTCTGTGGGGTCAGCAGAGATTGGAAGCTACAGTGCATAAATCTAGAACACATCTATGCACATTTTATCAAAACTCCACAGTACACTGGAGTTTTTCAGGAAGCAGCAGATTCCTCTAACGTGTCCTGCTATAAACTCTTTCATGTCTCCAACTATTTGAATATATGTCACTGACCCTAACTAGCTTCAATTGGCCATTTAACTGGTGCTATTATGTTTTTTTTGCTTGTGTGTGTGTGCGTGCGTGCGTGCGTGTGTGTGTGTGTGTGTGTGTGTGTGTGTGTGTGTGTGTCAGTCATACTTATTGTGGTGCAACGGTGCACGAGAGGTGCTACTGGAGCTCTCCTGGTCCGTGTCAGTGTCTTCGAAGCTTGACGTCTTCTTCAGCTTGTTTGCCTTTTTCTGCACAGTAGACAACATCAAACAAGTCGGGGTCTGTGCATTGTAGCTTAAAAGGACAAAACTCCGATGAATGACCAAATAAGAGAAACAAAGCAGAGAAATGAGCGCAGATTTGAGCTGACCTTTCGTTTGGAGAAGCTGCCCATGAACGAGCGGCCCATGCGCTTGTTGCTGCTGGAATTGGCTTCGTCGGCTGTATCCGTCCCGTCCTCGCTCTTATCCTGAGACCACAGGAGGGGGGGCACATGTCAGCGGGGAAAGAGAAAAGGACACAAAGACATGAGGGACAGAGAAGTAGTGGTGAGGGCTAGCAAAAAGGTCCTGGGTTGGAGTCTGGGCCTGTGTGCAGGTTGCTAGTTTCCTCCCACAGGCAAACAATGCACACATGAGGCAAAGAGTCGAATGTACATTGTTTACAGGTATGAGCTTCTGCATGTGTTGGGATCAGGTAAGATTTGTATGGAAAAGTTGAATGAATGAACCCAAGGTGTGAGCAAGTAATCTTTTTATTCCATGTTTGAATCTCAATCCTGGTCATGTTGGTAAATGAGAACTGCTTCTAAAATATATTTTTGAGACAACAAAGGGCAAATAAATACATTAAAATCTTAGAAACTTAAACTCTTCAAATTGAAACAGTGGTTTGCTTTTCAGATTCTGCAGATTTGGTGTGAGTCCTAATTATGTAGAATCGTCTTGTAACAGCAATGTCGTACTTGCCAAAATTGTTGTTTTTCAACTGAAGCACCGACTCACCTTTCACTGTTTAATGCAGATGACTCATCATGATATTTTGAGTTCCTTTCTTAGACCAACTCTGAGTTTCACATCCAGATCTTGAAGGAAAACCCTGATTCCACTCCCATCCGAGGCATGCTTGTTTGTTTTATTTATGACAGCCTATATCAGGTTTTAAAAATGTTAGGTGAATATTGTGATTGATCTGCTGTTCTGAGCAACGACATCACTGTTTTAGACAGTTCCAGACATTTTTAGTGCCAAGTTATCTGGTTGGAAATCAAAATTGCTGTTAATAGGTGTCTATGCAGTCAGCACCTGCCTCACTAGAGACACTGCTAACTCTCTCCAGCTACCAATGCTAGGTAACCACACAGGCAAAGAGGTGAAATGTTTATTGTTTGGTAGGACAACTTGTTTCTTTCCTTTCTGACTTAGCCGTTGGGTAGCAAACAACAGGACTCAAGTCAATGGGACACAGTTAACCTAACAAAAACAACAACAAAGAAACCCTCATTGAAATTGTTACAAATAATCTGTTTTAACTAAAGAAATTGAAGAATGCTTGAAGCTTCAAGTTAAGTTACTCTTCAGATATGCTCTTTTTGGCTTTGTCGGCTGTATAAGATGAAGACATTTCAAAGAACCGCATATCTGTATGTGAAGGCATCCCATGAATACAAACACGGGGGGGGGGGGGGGGGGGGGGTGTTTTGCCGGGGTGCCCGGGATGTGGTCCCAGAGCTGCACCATCCTGCCTAATGGAGGTGGGGTGACATGGCTGAGCTCACCTTGCTGCTGCTCTTGTCTGAGGGCTTCCCAGCAGGAGGCAGCCCCACGATGGTGAAGCTGTCCGGGTCCTCCCGGTCCCTGATCTTGGACTCCTTCATCAGGTTGTCCAGCTTTTTCTTCGCCATGTTCTCTACCTGCTTCCTGTTGGCTGACGTCTGGTGGAGGAATGAACATGATAAGAAATGGCTACGATGACTGCAAGGGAACAGAGTTCATGCTCTCAATGGGCCAGTAGTGTTTTTTACATATGTCTTTACATGTACAGAATTGCAGCACCGTGCAAAAGTTTTGAGTATGTGTGAAAAATTCCTACTTATTCTGACCTTCTGTTCACTTTACTTCTTGAACCTTTATGCTTCCCCTGACCCCAAACATTCAGTAATGTCATTATAAGATGGAGATTTCCTTGATATCAAGAAATGTAAATCCTGCTAGAGATATTTGACTCCAGAGGAAACACCCGCTTCAGCAGCGGAACACGCGTAAACCTACAGCTGTTGAAGGTTCTATATATTTCTAGACAGGATGCTAAAAAGAATCTAAATTTGTGGTCTCCTTTAAGCTCAATTTTACTTTACAGACATTTGCTGTGTGTTGTGGTTGATGTAGTTTACATGATGTCAAATACATCATGAGTTTCTAAGACCTGCTCAGTTAAAGCCAAGAGAGGTCTGACAGGTTGTTCAACCAATTAAGTGTCGAGCATTTTTTCAAAGTGCCTTGCCTATCTGCAACTACTTTTTTTGTGGAGAAACATCAATAGGGAATGTAGGTTCCATCTGTGGACCATCTGGTCTGTAAAGTTGCCCACAAAGCATCATGGGAAAACTTAAATTTGCACCTTCCTACACACTAAAAATAGTAAGTCATCCAAGTGACTCGGCGTCACTATAGTTTTTTCCAGTCAAAAAGTAACTTGTCAGCTGGAAACGCAACACCCAATCACTACGTTTCCTCTGGATAAATATGATGACAAGCAAAAACAGGTTTGGTCTCTCTTAGTCTCACTTCGCATTTTAACACCTCAGAACTGAAAGTAAAAGCACAATATTTTCCACAGCAGCTTAAAAGATTTGCATAATGCTCCATCTCTTTAATGAGGCTTACCGTTTGAAATTTTGACTGTACAGAATAAATAGAGTCAATCAAAAGCTCAGAAGGAATAGCAAATAACACATAATTTTTTTCCCACCTCTGTGCACATGAAGGAGAAAAACACAGCATGCAGCATTTCAGTCAAACTCACACAGCTGCAGGAAACATGTGCTCCGACAGTGACAGATGGATGAGTCATGGAGGACTGAAAAAGTGACACCGCAAGATGGAGTCGCAATGAAATGTTCTTTTGTTCTATGGAAGAACTTTGCTGATATTCAATGTGAAAGGAGGTGAATACATTACCAACGGCAAACACACTTTTTGGGGTTAACATTTTTTTCTTGTAATGTTATGATTAAGCAAATTAAGCTCTCTTTCTTTGTACAAAGGCCATTATTGATGGGAAATGCATACATTAAATTTAATTTACACCCTGAAAAGCAGTGACGTGCGGTCAGGGGAGGCAGTGCCTCACCTGCCATCATGGAAAGAAAGAAAATATATAATAATAAAATAATTTAAATTGTTATATTCATCCCGTGGTTTGTACT
>JAUESE010094862.1:0-10666 GCA_032274725.1 Malacoctenus triangulatus | reverse complement strand
CAACCCCCCCCCCCCCCCCCCCCCCCACCAACTCATTCATTGGCTGCAGCAACTGTTGGTTTCCTGGTTTCCTGATCCCCCAAAGTGCCCTTGGGCAAAGCACTGAAGCCTGAATTGTCGAAAGTCATCTTGAATTATATTTTCAGCTCACTGCTGATCCCACAAATGCACACAACATTTGAGAAGCATGAAATTAACTAACAAACAGCCTACAAATACTTGTCAGACTTTAAAAGATGGTCTTATTTGCTACATCAGTCATGTTGCTTCATTCTTGGTTTGCTTGTTTTTACAGGGGGCGGAGGTCTGAGTGACGCCGACCTGTTCGACATCACCGGGGGTGGTGGTGGTGGAGGCGGCGGCGGTGACAGCTACAAGCCAGACGGAGGCCATGCAGGAGGTGAGACATCGAGATCTCGAAAGCTGCACCTGTGCTCCTTTTCACCGACAAGCTCAGCCTTTACTGGAGACGAGACGGTGCTGTTATTTTGCTGGGCCAGTTACCCGCCAGGTCCTTCGATATCTCACGTGCACATTGATCCTGCTTTTAAGTTTGAGTCTGTCGATTTTTGTTGGGCTCCATAATGAGCTAATTAGGGACTTTTCTGTTTAAAGAGCTGGGGCACAGCTTCATTGTGTTTCCATTGACAGTGCATGGCTGCATGTTATGTTCGCTAAGGTGTTGCCAGCTGCTCTTGCGAAATTCTTGCAGTCAGCCTATTCTGGAACTCCCCGACTACGTCCGTGTTTCCCTTTGCTGCGTTTGTCGTCCTTGGCTACTGCGACTCAGCCGCGCTGGCAGAAGGGCGTCATATGTGTTGATGAAGAGGGTGACCCCGGTACTTTTTTTTTTTGCCCCTAGAAACCTTGCAAACTGGACACTTACTATTTAAATATTTGAAAAAACCCATTCGAGAGGAGTGTGTTTTTCGAGTGGGTCAGACGACTCAAAGCGTGGAAGTGATTAGTCATTCCTTGGAAGAAAGAAAAGAAAGAAAGAAAAGGGGGTGGGGGGGAAAGCCACAGGGTCTAAACTGGAGCAGAACCACATGTCTGATTTTTCACATGTGACTCCAGATGAAGAAGAACTAAAAAAGAAAAGACGTTTTATAATCCTTCCATTTTCCACGGGACGAGGGGATGGCTTGACCTGGAACGAGTGGCATGAGTCTAATTTGCAAATACAGGAGGTCTGTTGGGTTTTACCTTTTTAAAAGCGCCACTACACCACTGTGCTCATTTTCTAAACATATGGTTCACGGGCCATATTATTGGATCCCATTAGCAAGAAAGTCTGTGAAGCTACCTTGTTGCTTGCAATGTAGCAAAAAATGGCACCATTCATCTCCAGTAAAGGCCGAGCCCGTTAGAAACTTTTTTTTTTGATATTGCAGTAAAGCATAGGTGCAGTTTTGAACAACTTAAAATAAAAACAAAAAAGGTTTGAAGTGATCTCAAGGTTGTCTTAATGCATTCCAAATGTTATTTTTATCTTCATCTAACAAGTTTTTTTTTTGATTTATTCTTTTAAATCCAGGTGGAGGCTATGACCCTGCCTACGACCCTCAAGGTTAGTTTTTAAGTGCTCTGGGATTCTAAAATCTCCATTTTACACCATTGTAGCATCAAAGCTTTGATCTGTAAATAATTTCTTTCATACAAAGATTTTCTTTTGCTATGTGGATATTTTTTTCATGCTTTTTTCCAATTGTTCTTTGTTTCCTTTCCAGGTGGCGCCGATCAGCCTCAAGGTAATTCCGTTTTTTTTTTTTTGTTGTTGTTTATCTGTGCATGCACTAAAGGTTTGAGATTACATCAATTGACTGCAACTCTTGACAAATTATCAGCAAGTTTCAGCAGTAATCTTGAGACAGTTTAGGTTATGAAATGCGTCTTTTTTTTTTTTTTTTTCTGAACGCGTTCACGGTTTGAGTTGAGCTGCTGGTTGAATCCTGCGGTACCTGAGGCGAAAGTACAGATCGGCTTCCTGTCGCTTTGTGTTCACGATGAGTCACTGTCGCTGCGGGACCGTAAAAAGGACTCCTTCAAGGACACCGGGGTTCCTGTTCAGACTTTGTTCCCCTTTGTTTGATTGTCGCCTAGTGGTTCAGTCCCTTTCGTTTTCTATCGCAGTCTATTTGTATTTGGTGGTTGTAGGAGTTGTTTTCTGGGTTTCGATGGCGTTGTAAGTTTGATGGCCCTGTTGGGTTGCCATAGCATCCAGACTTCAAGACAGATACACTTTACCAATGTTTGGTGCAAGTGTATGATAATATAACAGACTGGAAACAACAGTGACATTGCCTTCTTAAAGATACACTTGTATGTTGCTGAAATGTAAAAGTATCTACCTGGAGTGGCACTCAGAACTCTTACATACCTTCATTATGATGCCATATGTTGACCAAAGAGGCAAAACATGAATACTGTTTGATATTTTTTGTAAGCATCAACAGCTTAGCCTTTTTTGAGTCTAGTTTTATTGCTTCCAAATAAGAATATTTCTGAAAAAAACAACATAGGAATAAGGTTTTCTAATGAATAAAATACTCCCTAACAATGCTTTCTAATAAAAAAAATTCTAATAAATGAAATTTTCTTAGAGAATGCTCTATAAAAATGTAAATGAAACAAAATAAATTTAAAAAAACTTTCTCACAAGTTTATCCCAGGAATAATAAATACATATATCTTTAAACCTCTGGTACCTACTGAGGTTAGCCTTCAAAACAACTGATTTGTTCTACATGATGGGTCCTGGGTCACTGTGGTGTCCAGTCCTCCCATGAGAGCCCCATTAGACCTGAGTTTTTTCTGGCGTGTTAGCATTGGTGTGCTCTTCTTCTTTGGTGCCCACTCGGTCTGGTCGCTGTGGCTAAAAAAAAACCCCTGCTTCGATTGTGTGTCGTTGCAGATCCACACCTCCCCTGGGGCCAAATCCTGAAGATGCTCAATGCTAACATGCCAGAGGAGCTCTATATGTGGATATCCAACTTGAAACATATCCTGACGCCTCTGTTGCAGAGGGCCATGGATCTTCTGGACGCTTTGCCCTGAGCTGCCGCTTTTACGCTAACGGTTCCCATGTTTCCGTGGGTAGCGCAGGGTAGTCCACAAACAGGAAGTGGATCATGGAGAAAAACAAAAACGATACGGTAGCCAAGAAACTGATGTTGACTTGATATCTTTCTCTTTCCTTTGGGTTTTGGACTTGTTCGCTTGCTGTACTTTGTTATTCGGAAAGACCATGCTGACCTCACATGGTTGCAAAACATTTGAAGTTGTGATGGATGACAAATGAAAGATCAGAATGGTTTTTTTTTAACTTTCAGGAATGTGACTATTAGAAGAATGACGATGTATGCAATATTTGGTACTTTCTGTGTCAAAAAACGTTGAATTTTGAAGTTTGCACTTGAAAGTAAATCTCAACTGGCAGGCGTGTGCCCCGCACTTTGTCTGACAGGCTTTTTTTGTCGTCCCCGGAGCTGTCGAGAAAGTAACTCACCGCGCTTGGGTGTGTTTTCGTACATTCCGCCTCTCCCTCTTTAACCCGCCCCAACTGCGCTGTCGGCCATGTGCGATCGCCCTTTTTTGTTTTTTTTTATGTGTCGTTGGGTCTGAACTCACGTCGGAGACGAGGCTGAAATTGCAGCAGCGTCCCAATTTAATATATTAGCTCCAAATGCAAACACAAATTAAAAGTACACAGCTCTTTGGTCCTGTAGTACCACCTTGTTTCACCCACTAATGTTGGGTTCCATTCTACCATCTGGTGTGTGTTTCTTATTGAGTTTTTGAACCGAATTTGAATAAATTCAGTTTATCTCAGGTTTTTAGTTGATATTGGCTTGGGCCGATGTGTGGCTGGTGTCAAATTACAGGCAGTGTATGCCGCTGATAAACTGGGTGTTGTTGGGATTTAGCAAATGTTTGTTCTGATAAAAAACCAGGGGGGGGTCTCCACTCGTAGCCCCTTTTATCTCTTCCAGACTAGACGGTAGAGTGACTCAATGCATCACAGCCATAAAAAAATGTTACATCTTGCAGTCATACTCGAGTAAACCTGGTTCAGATCAGTTTAATGAGGCTAAACGCACCTGGTTGCTGCGTGGTTTTGCTGTGATCCAATCGTGTCGGGACCTGCCTGGTTCCTCATGTGGTCCCCCCTCCCCCTCCCCCTCCCCCGCAGCCTCGCTAGTCTGCAGACATACTTAGCATAGCTAGCATTCAGAGCGCTCTGCCAAGAGATGCGACATGTCAAGGTGTGAAGACAATGTTTTCCCTTTAGCTCTCTGAAGCACATGGATGGCTGTGTGCGTGTGTGTGTGTGCGTGTGTGTGCGTGTGTGTGTGTGTGTGTGTGCGTGTGTGTGTACATGTATGCTCCTTCAACTGACAATATTTTTTTGTTAAGGTCTTCATAGTGAAAAGTGTGATTTTGTAATGTGGTTTACGGTATGCAAAGTTGTAAAATATTTTGAATAAAACAGATGTGCTGACCATTTTTTGTTGTTGTTTTGGTCAGTAGGACTGAACATTTAAGACTAAAGTTGTCATGACAACACGTTATAGAAATTGGCCGAAAAAAATAGACACTATGTGCTGCTTTGTGGTATCGGTTGATTGGTATGAAGTCACTTGTGTGACTTTAGCTTAGCAAAGAGCTTAGCCTAACGACAAGTTTAACTCTTTTACAAGCTTGGCTTGGCTACGAGCTCATATGAGCTTAGCTTTGCTTGGTTTAGCTACAAGCTTAGCTTGCCAACGAGCTTGGCTCATCTCCATGGTTGGCTTTGCCACAGGTTTACCTTGTAACTTTGGCTTAGCTACAAACTGTAGCTTAGCAACATGCTTCGCTTACCTAAAACCTCAGTGCTTTTGAAAAAACTTATCTATGAGCTTGGCTTAGCTACGAGCTTAGCTTAGCAAAAGGCCTAGCCTAACTACAAGGTCAGCTTTCATGACCTTAACTTCGCTACAAGCTTACACACTTGTACGAATTTGACTTAGCTAAGCTTGCCACAACTTTAGCTCAACTGCAGGCCTTGCTTGACTACTGTGTACATGTAAATATACTGAGAACAGTATGATCCACTGGATATATTGAACCCTTGTTTATCATGGGGGGGTTCCGTTCAAAAAAGAACTTGCGACAGGTGAAATCCGCCAAGTACTGCAGCCACGTAGTTTCTACCTTCCTTTAGCATGTCCAGAAGTTTAACTTTTTCTGTGATAGTGAGCATCTTCCTCTGGCTTTGTCGGTACAGAATGTATCGTTGGCATTGTTGGCTTTGTGGAGAACTCAGCAAATGTAAATTTAGGGACAAAGCACCGAGGAAATTGATTGACATTGGCCTACAATCCCTCAGCCAATCAGGACGCAGAACATAATGCATGTTCATACACTGTAAAAAAAAAGCATGAAAAACACACATAAAACCTGAAAAACATCGATGCTGTGAAAGTTGAACCACATTATAGCGAGGGCTGTATGGATGGCATCCATCGAACTTCGTCTCATTCTGTTTAAATGGTATAATTTCAGTAACTATAGGAACCGTGAGTTGGATTGTAATGGGCCGTCCTCTCAGATGAGGCATTTTTTTTGTTGTCTTCATCGTGCCGCTGAGCACTGTCCTGTTGATTCATGTAACATCCCTTCATCCCACATGATTGTGGGGTGAGTCATGATTGTGCAGCGAGCGTCTTTGAGAGCAGAGGCGAGCACCTACCACCCCCCCCCCTCTGAGAACTGAACTGGGCAGACAGGATACAACATTGACTCATCACCACCACAATAAAAACAACATAGTTCAATAGTTCCATTGTCTTCTCTGAAGACAACTTTGCACTCCTTGATATGTTGTGATTTACAAATGGTGGAAACGTGTTTTTGTGTGTGTGTGTGCATGTGATCGCATTCCGACGTCGAGCACGCCACAAAAAGGTGCAAGTACACCGCCGAGGCAACTCAGCATTTCCCAGCAGGCCCGCAGTTGAGTCCGTGCGGGCAACACCCTGCACCGTCACATGACACACGCCCTCCTGCCTCCATGACTCACGGCAGCTTTCAGGGCTGTGCCAGTCCAAAGAGGATCCTATGTTTGTTCCCCCCCCTCCCTCCCCCACCTCTTTCAGAGAGTGTCTAGGCTCCTCCCTGCCCCCTGGCATTGGGTGTGACCTCCTTCTGCCACATTCCGTTTTTTTTTTTTTCTGATCGTACTTCTTTGACTTCAAGGCGTTGTGACTCGTCTTTTTTTTCTGGGACTTTGTATGTGTGATTTACTGCCACCTTGTGGAGCACTGGAGAACTGAGAAGTTTATGCTCTGGTCTCACATCAAACATTCTGTTCCGTCCACGTGCCAGTTTTAGCCCGGGGATCGCGTGATGGTGACGGGGTTGCCTGAGTCCACGGTTGATGCTAAATGAAGCGCCTGGCTGCTCGAGGTCATTTTGTGTTTTGTTTCTTCTGAAGTAAAGTAACCAATCAGTTCAGCTCCCTTTTGATCACATGATATAACTCGATAGTACAGTGAGTCCCTTTTTGTAGCTCGCGGGTCTCTAGTGAGGGCGGGGCCTCTCAAACACCGAGGCAAACTGGATGCGACTGCCATTCGCAGGATTCCCAGCTGAAAAAGGGCGTGGCCTTATGGTTTTGATTTTTTTTAAAAATTAAATTCTTTTTGCTTTTTTTCTGTGACTTTTATTCCTTTTTTTACAGAGTAGTTTTTTTCGAAAATAATTTTTAAAATTTTTAATTGTTTATTTTTTTTCCTAAAAGTTGGTTGTAAATGGGTCCAAAATATATACAACATATACGGAAAAAAAATCCTTAAAAAAATCTGAGAAGCTCTTGATTAATCAAGGTGTTGCCAGGGTGATGTTGCTGAGACAGGCAGGCTGTCTCTCATTGGCTAGAGGATAAAGAGGGCGCAGCTATTGCATGGCTCGCAGGGTTGTTGTTCCCTAACGCGTTCTTGTGTTCCGATGCGACAATTCATTGACGAGTACACAAGCAGGGAATGTTTTTCTCTCTGATTTCAGTTTAAGTTTGTTCATCCAACTGTTTTTTTTGCTTTTTTTTAAAGAAAACACACAGTTAAAAAATGTCTTTTGTCTGGTCACAAGAAATGACAAACTTTCAGAGCGGAAAACCTGAATGAGTCACTGTTATATTGAACACAGGAAATAATACATAATGTAAAAAAAAAAAAGGGAAGGAGTCTCCTTATTTTGAAAACACATATGTTGCTGAGAGAACGCCTATTCCCCTTGCTCACGCCGCCTGCGCTCCCCCTTTTCACAGAGGCTGGCTCGGGACAGATCGCGGGGATCGTCAGTGCCGTGGGTGTGGCCCTGATGGGAGCGGCGTCCAGTTACATCGCGTACCAGAAGAAGAAGCTCTGCTTCAAGATACAGGGAGGTGAGCCCCCCCCCCCCCTCGACCACCCCACAACAAGTGTGTCATTGACTGGGAACGAGGTCCTCACGCGATGTCCCCCTCCTTGCAGGTGCGGACCCAGAGAAAGGCCATCGGGGGACCAACTCGCAGCCTCAACGTAAGCCCCTCCCCCCTTCCATCCTTCCCATTCAGTGTGTTAAACTGTTGCTTACTTAGATGAAGTCACAACAAAGGAAAAAACTCTCTGCCAATACTGTTTCCGAGCTCTTATTGCAAGGCAGCACTAAATGCATTGTGTGGGCAAATGCTGACACCTTGTGGTGATCTTTGAACACGACAGCAACAGCAAACGTCAAGACAGGCATCGTGTTGAGCCCATCTTTTAATCCAATAGTCACAATAACTGCATTTCATTGACATATCAGCATTTAGGAGAAATATTTCTAAATATTTTGGTCAATGCTGAATGAAAAATTTGATAATTTTCGTTTATTTTTTGGCTTTTGTAAACAGTGTCTAGAAAATGTTTTTTTTTAATCTGTAAAAGTGAAAAGTTTCATGTTTGGACCAAAAAAAAAAACATTTATCATTTTCTGTGCACTGCGCCCTTATCAGCACTTTCCTCAGTTTTCCGTCCATCAGGCCAAGCAATGCAGCCTTGTCCCATGCTTCCAATCCCAATCACAGCGTTTTTTTGTTTTTGTTGATTTTTTTTAAATTTCTTTTTCCTTTCAGTTTTCAGCAACCTGCTTCAGTCCAACTAATGGGACCAGGACTCCGTTCCAGCACTCCAGACTGTCTTCTGACATCTTTGTCACGGGACACCCTTTGATTTGGGCCCGTGGAAAGGACCGGGGGGGGGGCAAAAAAACTTGACAACTTTCACCACGATTCTTTCAGTTCAAACAAATCAACAATAAGTGATGGTGTGTGCGTTTGTTTTTGTGCGTGCGTGTGTGTCATCTTCCGTTATGTTCAGCTCATGGGTTTTAGTTAGCATCATTGCTCAAGTGATTGGTTGATTTTCACTAGTCTGGTTGCTTTTGTTTATTGTGTTACTGGACAACAAAATCCAGCTGAAGGAGCTTTTTTTTTTTTTTTTTTAATCGAAGCGGATGATTTTGTCGAATCACTAACTGTATTTACTCAAATTAATGTCATTTAATGTCTATGCATTTGCTTAAGGTCTTTGGTTTCATTTACATGAATGTATCCTGGTTGTTTTTGCTGTAGTTTTGTTTTGTTTGTTGAGTTGAGAATTGATTCTGTTTCATTTTGTCCCAAAGTTTTATTTTGAAGCTGCAAAAACCTCAAGAAACCAGCACCTTTTTTCTGTTTGTTTTTCGTAGCTTAGATTTAGGGCTGACATCGACTTCTGGCAACCAACAGACTTTTAACTCGGAAATTAAAGGTACACTATGTTAGGTTTCGATTCAATAAAAGAAGAAAAACACCAAAGAAATCCATGGGGGGGGGGGGGGGGGGCTTTTTAATGCACCTTTTATGCCACACGGTGGAGTAGTGCGCCACGTCACAAGGGAAGAAGCAGCCCCGAGAGAAACACTGGTGGACGGAACCTTCAAATATGACGGCGGCAGAGGGCTTACTTGGGGACTTACTTTTGTCGCTTTGGTGATCCAGGTGGATTCGGGTGACTGGTTTGTAACGTGACTCTTGACGAAACATCAAAATGTTTTTGTCCTGACACTAAAGTGTCACGAAAATACATCGAGTCAAGTCGGATGTAAATACTTGCGAACCATGCTGCCTTCTGCTCCGGGTTCGATGCTTTGTGCTGCCTACTTTCAACAAAAGTTCGAAGTGTTCTTTTTTGGGGAGGGGGGGCTTTTGAGAGCCATTATCCAGGTGCGTTTGCGGTAATAAATGAATGTTACTTGCGCAAGTGGACTTGAAAATGTGTTTTTGCGTTCTCAATAAAGTTATGTTGTACAGTTTGTCCGTTGTCAAGCACAAAAACTTCTTCCTAACCTTATCTTTTGTTGAAAAATGGGGCCCTTCTCCTCCCTTGGGATGAAAGGCCACCCCCCTTGCTTGGGTGCAAACCCAAGGGGACCTTCGTACTGTGAGATTCGTGACTCGGGTTGACATCCGTCCCTTGAAAAACGGACCTGTTTTTTCAAGGGGTTCCGTTTTTCAAGGGACGGTTGGCAACCCTATTTGTGACTAACATCTACCTTCAGGGGCCTTTCTGTCCATTTTGCATTCATGCTAAGGGTTCCAATCACTCGTTTGGATTGTTTTGATTCGCGTCCCACGCAATATCTCGAACGTACCTTTGTGGTCGGCGCTTTGGAGTTCAACATGCGTTACCTCACAGGCCAGGAGCACTGTTATCGAAGGTCAAGTCCGTTGCACAACCCCTTGGCAAAGCTCCAGCTCGGCCAGTTGAACGACCAGTTGAGCAAACAACCGGGCGTGCTGGAGCAGGAACCCCCCCCTCTCCAACTCCATCGGCACGTCTCTGGCCCCGGAACGCTTTGATGAGACGTCGGGTGTGTACGTCCTTCCGCACCGGTATTTAGGAACCCCCCAGGTGGGAGGGGGGGGGGGGGGGGGGGGGGGGGTCGCCCAGATGCAGCCAGTGCCACTGTCCCCCTGGATCCCCTGCAAGACCCCTGCGGAACGCCGGACCTGATCTCCGAAATGTCAAGTGAGTGAATTCAACCTTTTTCTGTAACGTCGAAGTCCGAGCTGTTGATTGCTAAATCTGTCCCTCGCTCAAAACAAATGGAAAAATTAGATAACATCTGATGTCTAAGCTTGATTTTAAGCATATTGTGAGTCAGAATTACGGCACAGTTTTATGCCAACGTCTGCAATATTTCAGTATCCGGGGAAGCGAATACGAAAGGTCAAATCAAAGTAAGCGGATAAACAAACAAGCTGAAACAGCCGTGCGCTGATCAACAGCTGTCTTTTCTTCTCCACACGGTTTGTCTGACAATTTTTTTTACCCAAAAGTTAGACTACGGTACATATTTGTGTTCACGATTCAAATATGCCAGTATATTTGGTCCCGAATATTCGTAATAAATGAATTAAAGCCAAGATGGCAAACCACAATCAACCTTTGCAAAAAAAAAATACTAAATTAAATGACTAAAATCAAGAAAATTATTACTATAGAAGATAATTTAAAAAATCACAAAAATCTGAAATAATAACAATAATAATAATAATAATAATAATAATAATAATAATAACAACAACAACAACAACAATATAATAATAATAATAATA
>JAUESE010094786.1:0-12138 GCA_032274725.1 Malacoctenus triangulatus | reverse complement strand
ACAGCAGCCCAGCGACCGGCCCAGGGAACAAAGGTTAGATACACACACACACACACACACACACACACACTAGACTGTAAGAGAGAGGCCCAGATGTAAAGGGGACCAGCAGCAGGGAAGATGGAAATGCAACTATGGCTCACCTCATTCCGCCATCACCTTGAGGCAGAGTGGTCATGGCAGGCCAGCACCCGCACACCCGAGGATACCACCGTCGCCTCCCCTAGGAGGTGATGCACCCCAGTCCCCCAGCTGAAGCTGCAGTAAGTCCCAGACAGGGGATTGTTGGCCCAACCTGCCACCCCCCAAGGAGGGGGCCAGGAAAAGACCCCGAGATGACCCCCACTGGCCAACAAGTGCCAGCAGACAGTTGTCCCATGAGACAGTCACACCTCAGGGACCGCAACCACTTGGTGTTTAATTGAGTCATCCCGCCACAAGGAGCCTAGCCCCTTGAGCTGAACCTTGTTTATTAAGTGAGGACCCACCACCAAACCTTTTACTTAGTTCCTAAATTCCCAAACTAAGAAACCTTCTCCCTGCATCGTGGCTAAGTGTTTGGGTCATTTTCCCCTGCCTGTTGTGACCATTTTAATGCATCACATGAAACATGCACAAAGTACTCACCTGCCCAGGTGAGCAAACCAAGCGTGGCCCTGTCTGTCCTCCCAGATGTATGTGTATACGGTGCTATAGAATATTCTGATCATTCTTATTCTAAATTTCGACAGGTGCAAACGGGTCAAATTGAGGAGTTTGCACAAATTTGGACTATGCAGCTACCCACTGGAAAAAATTGGAAGTATAAATAGTAAGTATAAAACACAAATTTTCACTGACATAACCGACATGAAAGTTTAAAAAACACATACATTGTGTATCAGGGAGGTCTGAGGTGTCAAATTTCTTCAATTATTTTGCAGGGAAAAATTATTGATTCAACTGAGAGCAGCAACACCCTGAAATTATGGAATGATATATCAGTGAGAGTTGGCTTCGGAGTCAACTTAAATTTTTTGATTCCGCTGTCCCACCAACTTCTGTGAAAAGACAAACACCGCCTGAAGGCATCCAAAATAGCCAACTGTATCCGTAGATGACTTAGCATCATCTCATATGACCTCGTTCATTGTATATGCAGCACAAGGGGCAATCCCTGCCTTTGAATTCAGCTGTAGCAGTCTGGCCTGCTGTCCTTGTCTCTTTCATATCTTATTGGCTTAATCTCTCAAAGTAAATCACCTGCAAACCCACATGCAAAATTCCAAATTGCACTTGCAAATTTGAACACACAAATCTTTACAACTCACACAGACATCCAAGAGGATGTGTACATTTTACAATGAATGTCTGCCCTTCTGCAATCACAACTGAAGATGCCAGCCTCAATGGAAATGCCGTCCATAGACCTGATCTACAAATATGCCAATTTGTGTGAACTGATTTGTGTGCACAAACTAGAACTTAGAGTGTAAGCGTGAGTCAGGGTTTGTGGGTAATTTACAAAAAGAGACTGCAATAAAGACAACAGGCACAAAAGTGTTAACCTTATTTAAAGGAAGTTTTTGCATGTTTCATAGTTTGCTGCAGTACAAATTAGAAGCTACAGAAGTGCAACGTGTAAACTGCCCTTACAAAATAAGAGGTGTCGGTTGATGAAGCCAATAACACTTTATTGAGTTACAGCTGGGAGATCTGATCTTGGCACAAAGTTATGCTACATGGGAGGAAATCCATGAAAAAGTAAATGCTGGTGGTAAAACGATGCATGAACAGTGGGTGAAGTGGGCTGGCTCCAAATCCGCTCTGGGTTCCTTCAACAGCTTCAAAATGGCTGGATTAGCAACAAAACGAGTGTTTCCTCATTCAATCCAAAAATATTTAAATGAGGTTAGTAAAAAAAATAGGTGTTCTCTTCGTCTTCTTTCATTATTTCATTATTTTCTTTCTTGCATCCTTTTGAGTTGTGTTAAATATTGAGGCAGTTTCTATTGGCTGACCAGCTTTCAGGTTTGATAAATCACTTTGCATGTGATGAATTACTATATTTACATTTTGTCCATAATAGAGGCCCTAAAAACTTATACTTATCACATTGTCAGTGGGTCATGTGGAGCATGTGCCTAATGCCTTTGCGAGTTCCTTTCCTTGCATCTGGTTTTTGCCTTTGAATGTCTCCTTTGCATGGCTGCTTGAGATGAGTTATTTCTGAGCTCTGTCTCTGGGAATTAGGAATATGTTGGGAATTCTAAAAACCTTTGCTGCATCTCTGAATATGTCTGTGCATTAGAGCCGATGATGACTTGATGATGACTTAGAGCCGATGATTACACTCCAGCCGGGTTACCAGCATCAAAAAAGCAGAAAACTATCTGTTTGGACCATACAACATGCTCTGACCCTCCCCAGTAGGTGGGACTTGGTGCTCCCCCCCCACCCCCACCCCCACCCCACACACACACACACACACACTGATTTGTGGCAGTATCAGCATCACAGCAGACACAGACGGACGGATGCCACGGTTCAATGGAGTGAGAGCCTGGACAGAGTGCAGCTCAGACCACATGTACGAATAAGTTTCAGTTCTTCCTTTTGGCCGAGCAGGAAGGCCGTCACTTCCATCACACACGCCTGGGAAACAGCGCACTCACTCACACAGACTCGCAGACGCGCTCTGTCACACGCGCGCTCCAGACGCGGTCGCTCCAGATGTGCGCGTGCTTGATTGTCCGTAGAACTGACTCGCACTGACCCGAAGGCGCCGTCTTCCACCCACCAGCCCGCGGCCCGGACTTGATCCGTGTGATACTTCGCGGCTCTTTCTGTGGCAGCTCTTCCAAGTTGTCAGGGACCAGTGGAGTTCAACGTGACACGATGGTGGAACCTGGTGTGTTTTGTAGCGTGATTCGCCCTCCAAAGTTACGGTTCTCCATCAGCATCTTTGTCCTACTCAGCCTTTCCTTTCACAACTACCTGGGCTCCTTTATGGACTGTCCATCCACCTGCAGCTGTTCGCCAACTGACATCTACTGCAATAAATCCGAGGACAGTAATTTCTTCCCTCAGCCGAACGTTGGAAACAGCACAGAGAGCACCGAGGACTTTTTCCACAACATCACTTCAATGTAAGAGCGCATGTTTACATTCAGGGATTCAAAGCTGCAAGTGAATTTGAGGTGGGAGGTTCAAGGTGTACCTTTGACCTGTCGCGCGTGTGTGAGAGAGAGAGCTAGAGTATTTTGATTATTTTTCATCATCTTTCTTGAGCCAGCCCTTGTAAATGTCACACCTATATGAGTTTATCTATTTAGCATATTAGTTATAAAGATTCAAATCATCATTCATTCCACTGCCATTTATTTGTAACGTGAATAACATGAAAAGCAGTTTTTACATTTCGAACAAGATGATCTCCCAGTTTAAATCACTCTGTTTAATTCAATCTGATCAGTTCCTAATCCCAAGCAGCCATGTTTGTGTTCAATAAGATTATAGGTTGGGTAGTGTCCCTTTGTTTCCAGTGGGTTGGTCCATATTCACCATTGTGTCTCCTGTTCTACGAAGTAGGAAGCTTGTTTCATTGACTTGGAAATAAAGAAAAAAAAAGAAATATTCATAAATTGGTGGTCTATCCTATCCACATCCTTTTAATCCAGGGGAGCCTGTGCAGATGTGCAAAAAACTGCAGCTAAATTAGGGATGCTGTAGAAAGGCCAGAAGTCACGGACAGACCCAGCCTCAAAACCTGATCACAGCTTCCTGCAGTCCCAGGAAGCTGCCATATCGCTGATCCTTAGAAGAAGTCTGGTGTGAGTCAATCAGCATTCCATCCAACAAAAAACAAAGCTTGAAACGCAATCAAAAGTGGAGGCGTTTACTGGAAGTATCGCCACTTGATTACACAGAAATAAAAGACTGAAAAACATGTTGCCCAATGAATATATAATTAACTGTTTCATTTTTTTTTTTTGCCATTTTTTGAGCTACAGTAAAACTCATCATGACTAAAAAGCTGAAAAAATTAGAAGGTCAGCAACTGCAAAACAGGAGTACTAAGCTACAATGAGTCGAGGAACTGCTGCCAAATCATTGCTCGACATCCATTACATGAATATAGGCAGAAAGAACAGGGAAGAGAGGACATGGATAGCACCCAGACTTTTTTTTTACTGTATAAAAAGAAAAGAAGATCAAACTGACCCAGAGGTTGAAATTCTTCTCGCCAATTCTCTCCAAACGGCCTTTTTTTTTTGCCAGTGTTCAAATTAATGTTCTTCAAACCTTAGTTGGCTCAAACAATATGCCTTCACTTTTGTAACAGTTTTTATTTACAGTCTTGACTTCTTTTAATTGTTTCTAAATACATAAGGGTGTGTGTGTGTGTGTGTGTGTGTGTGTGTGTGTGTGTGTGTGTGTGTGAGTGAGTGAGTGAGTGAGTGAGTGAGTGAGTGAGTGAGTGAGTGAGTGAGTGAGTGAGTGAGTGAGTCAGTGAGTCAGTGAGTGAGTGAGTCAGTGAGTGAGTAAGTGACTGAGTGACTGAGTGACTGAGTGAGTGTGTGTGTGTGTGTGTAGTAGGATAATAAAAGTACACTCATCCTTTGTATAATAAAAAAACAAAATTGAGCTAAAACAGCTGTAGTGTTTAGGTTGCCCAATAATATCAGTGGGCAAATATTATCGGGTCAATATTTCATAAAAATGTAAAATGAGTAAATATTGGATGTGATGTTACCTAAAATTAGTTTTGAGGAAAAATTGCCCATATAGATCTGTTGGTAATGGTTGATAGTTAAATAAGAAAGAAAGGTGAACTAGAACAGCATTACAGATATCAGCCAAACAGCCAATATTGGACATCCCTCATTGGCCTTCTTTCTTTGGTGAAGCAAACGTTAGCCCAGACCATCAAGTCAATAAACAGCCTTCACGACACTCCAGAGCTTTGATGGTGGCATGCTGTGAAAGCTTTGGCAAAACTGGAAGCATCATAAGTTATCGTGGCAACAACTTTGCCATGTTAAATGGACTTCTTTAATCTCTGCTCTGTTTATACCAGAAATGTGGTTGCCTCGAATTCTCCTACATGCTGGGGAAGCCTTGTTGTGCTGTCCAATAAAATTAATCCAGCCAAAAACTTTTATTATTCACTGTCCAGGTATCAGCAGTGGTGGAAACAAAGTTGACACCGATGATTGCAGCCTTTCATTTTGTCCATTGTGTTGTGTTCTCTCTCAACGTGTCCTGCAAGTGAATTTCTCTGCTGCAGCTCAAAACCACTTTTGTCCTGTATTTTATAGTTTTAAAGTTTATAGGAGAAATGGGCAACATGTCCTTGACAGCGTTACAAGCAATGAGCTTATTCAATTCGGTGGCATAAAGTTTTGTCATTCTTATTTCAACCTGTTTAACAGAAGAGGGACCCTCGAGGTTAATATTATAGAAGTGTATGTGGTACCCACAGCGGTCAATTTCATATTCCTGTGGCAGCTTTTTCGTTGTAGAGAAACCTCTTCCTCCAAGGCATTCTTTACATCGGACTCTCTAGTTTCAGACAATAAGTACAAAGATAATATACTCAGAAAATCTTAGAAAAATATTTGTGAAAAGCCAGTCATATAGAAGATGCTTGCAAAACAAAACAAAATTTCTCGAGAAACAACGAGAAATTACATTTACAAGTGAGTGTAGTACACTTGCATTCAGGAGTGACACAGCAAGTTTCCCTCTTATTGCACTGAGGTAAAAGGCCTCAAACCATGCAGTGCCATGACTTTCTGTCTTTGCTCATCTTCCAACCACACAAAAATACACAATAAAAAGTAACCAAAAAATTGCAAAAGTAATTTTGATCTATGTGAATAAAATAAACTCATAATTAGAATTAGTAATCAGCAATAACACACCTGGACTTTACCTTGTGCAAATAATTGTGGTCAAGTAGACAATTGCAATAGAGAGATGGTGGTTGATTGACAGGAGGTGGATCTGGAGTTCAGGATGCAGATGGTCCTATTGCCTGCCTTTTCTGAGGTCACTGGTGACGTAGCCAGATGTCAAGAATTTTGTTAAAAATGATGAACTGAGATAGAGGCAACTTACACTTTTCTGCTCTGCTGCCTTATGCTGCTTGCAGAAGTATAACGTTTGGGTGTTGCTTTGATGAAGATGGGCCTGTGTATTTCTTTTTACCCCATCATCCTTCATACCATTCTGAGAGGTCTACAGCTTTACTCAGTCATGATTTACAGGGTAGTGGTGGTGTATTTCAGATTTACCACACCCATAACTCATGATTAATCATGCTGACCTTTCCATGGTTTTCAGGTTGTGCTATTTGCTTTATTTTATTTATTTTTAAATTTTTTTTTATAAAAGGTAATGTGTCAACATGTACACTGTTCTCTTTCTGTGTTGACATTTTGTTGTGAGGTTTCTTGAAGTCCTTCAAAGAAAACAGCTTAATTGTGATCGTTGAATCATGTTCTCGCAAGCAGAGACACATTTCTGATGCACGTTTGGCTGTCTCCTTATGATTTGTCAGTGAAAGTATCAACATATTTTGTCCTACATGTAGCCTTGGTGCATTAGGTTACACTTGGTTAGCATATTCTGTTGTCTCATTGGAAGAGACTAAAGCTACTCATTACCAAAATTAACAATGTTTTTGCTATGCATAAGCAAAAAAATGTTGTGAGTGCAATAGAGACCATTATCAAATAATTATCAGATGGAAAACACTGCAGAAACAAGGTGTGACCGGATGTGGAAGTGAGAAGAAAAACGTGAAACTTGCAAGCAGCGCAGATGTGATAGATGGCTCTTTAGTCTTCTGGAGTATTTCTACAAGGCTTCCGATAGCTGGCTCTTTTTACTTGTGACAATTGCTCCCAGAATTTGAACCAAAACATCGTGCCAAAATATGTTACAATGTGAAGATATCTGAATGAAAATTAAGCGAGTTAATCAATGAATCTTTATTGTCATTGGAATATAAAATTGGAGAAAGGAGAATAAGCCACTATTCATTCATATGTAATGAGAGATAGGCCTTCCCATGTCGTCATTTCAAATACTTGGGACAAAAAGATTCACTTTGTCATTCTTTCTGAAAATAAATAATGCATTAAAGTTCCACTAATACTAATTAAATCAAATACTTATGATATGGTCAAACATTGCAGACATGCAAAGGATAAGGTCCATGTAGATTGAAGTACTTCAGATGAGCAGGTTATTGTCTAATGCATTGATGTACTAATAGTATTAACAACATGACAATCTTGACAGATAACAGTGACAACATTTGCAGTTAACTGAACTTTATGGCTTTAATAGAGTACCCGTTCAACCTTTCAAACAGCCAGAACACACAACTTTGACCTCATTATTTTTATGTAACTTGCAATGCTGTCTATCAAACTCATTAAAACAGGACATCAATATATTCAGATCAATAGTGTGCTGATATCAATATTAAAATGCTGTCAATTATGACATAAAAAGCCAATATTTCTTCAGTAATGCACTCCGATTAGGTAAAATAATCAATACTAAATGGAATATTACACTTAAAACAGGTCAGTGGGACATCTGTTCCATTAGTATTTGCAAAACAAGCAGATCAGGCTCCAACAGTAGACTTCAACAGTATTTACACTATTTGCAGCATCTGATTTATCAACCAATCAATATGACAGATGCAGCTGCCACCAAACCAAAGTTATGCCTTGTTCAGAACATGTCTGAGATCTCTCCTTCATTGTAAAAATGCTATCATGCTCCATGACTTAACGAAAATACAAAAAGCTATCGAAACGGGCAAAAAGCCATTTCCAGACTGTTACCACATTATTTTGTCCCTGGAAAGAACTTTTCTTGTGAACAAACTACAATTTGCTATCAAGCCTTTTAGCATTTTACTTACACATTAGCACTAGTTAGAAGAGAACACCTTTTGAGTTTGGTTGACTTCTTGTTGAGTCACTTGAAGTCACACCAGGTGGCATTGGGTGTGGTCGAACTGCATCATTGTGCAGGGATACATCTGTGCTGCTCATCCTTGTGAGTTATGCCTGTGGTATAAGTAGGACAGGCGGTACCCCCATAGTGTGGCTGGGAGAGTCGTGTTCTTTCCCTCCCTCAGCCAAAGACACAACAGCAGCATGCAATGTCACAAAAAAACAAAAAACAAACAAACATAACTTAACATTGAGGCCGAGGTCATTGCATTTCTGCATTGACCTTTCTGCATTTTTGTGATTAACCGTAATGCTTTTAATCGATAGTTGTGGGGTCCTCTTCGTTACTTATTTTGATATCTTTGTTAGTTTCCATAATTACTTCTGCCAAGGAGGTTCAACTGCTATTTGTTGATTGGTTAATTTATTGGTTTGTCCATCTGTGAACAAAATAACTCAAAAATTCTCTCATGGATTTGGAATAAGTTTGAAAGGTAGAAAAGGAAAAGGCCATTAAACATTGGTAGTGATCTGCTTTTCTTGTGACGAATAATGATGAACAAAACAATTTTGTTCTGCCATTGAAGACAGCTGGTTGTTAGAAAAGCTCATTGTTTTTTGCTTCTTGCTCTGTTTTGTTGCACTTCTTGGGGGGTTGCTGTCGCATGATTGCCTCGCATCAGCTCGTATCATTGGCTTGTAGCTTTTGCTCCACCTATAGTTGTGGATTAATAATGTGTAGCGCATATTTTCCCTCTTCAGAGTCCCCTCCAGTCATTCTGGTAATTATGAGCTAAACATTTGGGTTTCGATACATTTTTGTCACGGTTCGACTTTTTGTTAAAAAAAAAGAGAGATTTCCTTGAATTTTTTACTTGCTTATTGAGTAATTCAATGTATCTGGTGCAGCTCTGACACGTCATCCACTGTGCCAGTAGCGGAACATATCAGAACCAGGCCGGGGGCGGGGCAAATGACCGGGCCCTTTAAACCCCCCCCCAAAAAAAAAAAAAAAAAAAAATGGATGGTTGGTGACGAGTTTACCCAAAATGCACTTGGAGACAATATCGGCATCAACTTGTAAATTTGCGAGTCACAAAGTTAAATGTGAGAGTGAAAATAAAGCCAGTCATGCAGCACAACATTTTATTCAATATTTTACACCTACTACATCACTATAGTTAGTCGGTCTTGTAAAGTTTTTAGCAACCATGACTCAGTCCTGAATGGGGAAACCAATATAGCTCCTGTATAAACCAGCATAGTGGGTGATGTTAAACACCCTGTACCCATACCCTGGGCTCCTCTGAGCACGAGACATGGCAGGGCCCGCTTTCCCCGGCTGAGGTGGTCGAGGCCCGGCTCCCCCTAATCCTGCCTGCAGGCCCGGGCCGGGGGCGTGCCGCCCTCCGAGCCCCCCCTGAAGCACTGCCCCTGCTCTGTGCACCGTACAAAACAAAACCAACCCACATCAAAAATAAAAATTATTAATTTATCTAATGGAGATATCACTCATCTTTTGTAGCACCTTCTCAGAAGCGGAGAATACAATACCAATAAATTGCTCCCTCAAACTAAACGCGATATGATACCCATCTTTGGAGGAATCATTTCAGCAGCATTTTTTAATAATTTAAGAAAAAAGCTTCCCATAAAATAAATCCCTCTTTTTTCCTCCTCTTAAAGTCTGCTCACTCACTGAAGTTTGGTGTATGCATCTGTGATTCTGTGATCACTGGCTCCAGCACCTCTCGTGACCTGTAGCGGGAATAAATGGTTTCAGGCAACCACAGGATGGATCTCTTCAGTTCAGTTCAATTTAGTTTATGCCTATCAGGCATGACATTAACATCTGCACCTTTTACGCAACTGATTGTCTCTCGTGGCCATAACACCTTTGATGCACGATGCATCGACCTCACTCACATCATAGAGACGATGCAACAAGGTTGATGCGTTGAAGCCGCAGAAATGCTTATGCCTCTCTGGAGGTAGAAACAAATGGTGCATCAGATGTTTGATGACAGTGAGCTAGCATCTCTGTGAAGGGGTAAGCTGGGAATCCTGGGCCAGGATGGAACTGTGACCATAAGATGTCCTCTGTCCTCTCTCTCACCCTCAAAAAGTTCCCCTACTTTTCCTATTTTCCAGCATTTCATAGGCACAAACAATTTCTCATGCTACATGTTTATTCATTACCATTTGTTTTTGAAGATATGCTCTATTCTGGACAGTCTGTGATGTTTTGAGCAGAGCAACGACCCAGTGTTTCTAGTTTCTTGCATCGATAGGATTCTGTCTTGGCTGCCAGTTTTCCCTTTTGTCATATGCTCTTCAAAATGTCTCAGAACAACTGCAACATCCTGATGAGACTTGCTCTATTTTTGTGATCTTCCTCCATTTACCAGAAAGGCTGCAAAACAAATAGACCAAGGAATGTAGTTTAGTAACTATATCGCTCAAAAGCATAATGCCAGAAGTTGTAAAATTTGAAAATGTTAAATGTATGAGGCTGCAAAATGTGAAATAGATTTCCCCATTTTGTTGTTTTTTTGAAACACACCAATAAAACAACCAGTTTGAACAAAACATTGCCACTTGCCATTCAGAAATCGGGGAGGTCTGTAACGACTCATTTTAGGGTTGGAAACTTTACAGGCTTAACGGTGTGGGTGCACATACAGATTCAGTGTGGCTTTGTGTCCTGTAAATGGGGAGAAATAAGCTCATTAGGAAAATTTCCTTGAGGCAAAATTCGACCTCGAAGCTTTCTTTAATTAGATTATACAACAGCTTCTTTGGATTCAGGCCTGAGAATTTTGAAAATCTGTCGGGCCGGGCTGGCTTGGGCTCCACCCCCTTGAGACAGTGCTGGACTCGGGCCCAGATATTATCCCCGTGCAAGGCATCAGTACATTGGGCTTCCCTTTGGAGAGAATCTGACCAACTGTGAATGTTGGAGGCACATTGAAAATGTACTGGTTGGATGAGTGGATACCTTCTGTGGCTTTGCCTCTGAGGTAACACGTAATTCAAGTTGGCCACCAGCTGAGATGTTACATGACAGTTTGTAAGTTGTGAGAAAGAAAATAAAACTATGCAGACCTATTAGGATTGTGCCATTTCAATAAAAGTAAAAGCAGCAGCTCACTGAGAACAGTTTAAGTTTTGACCTGTCAAAACAGGGGCAATCCTAAAGTATGTGGGGCCCCGAGCTACAATTTAAAGGGCCAACCCTTCAACTTACCCAAAAATAATTTGTACCAGGAAAATGTGTATTGCAAGTAGTTTATAATGTCAATTTATTTTTAAAAATATAATTTAATAACAGAAGAAAAACTTGACAGTATTTCCCTCTGCATTCTTTTTCAATGTGAATTCCCAGACTGGACTGATGTTTTGAGATATTGCTACAGCTTAAATCTTTGACTGACAAACTTTTATGTGCATACTGATGACTCACTTTGTTTCTGCATGTTAAAAAATTAAAAAAAAGTTTTTAGATGAGGTAGAAGTAAGATACATTCAAGTAGTCAAGTGAGAAACGTTAGGAAGTACCTCCTCTGGTGGGCTTTATTGATGAGGGAGCAGTTGTTCAGCTCACACTTAAGGTCCTGGGAGATGATGGTTCCCAGGAAGTGGTAAGACTCCACAGTGTCAATTGTGGAGTCACATGGGGTGATGGGGCAGGTGAGGCTGGGTTCTTCCTGAAGTCCACAACCATCTCCATTGTCTTTAAAGCATTGAGCTCTAGGTTGTTTTGACTGCACCAATTCGCCAGATGGTCCACCTCCCACCTGTAGGTGGACTCATCACCATCGGGCAATGGGTCTGAAGACGTTAAGGCCTGTGGTCCTTGGCTTCTTTCGAACAGGGATGATGGCATGGTGCGTTATCCTGCTGGAAGTAGCCAACAGAAGACCAGTACAACGTGGTCATAAAGGGATGGACATGATCAGCGACAATACTCAGGAAGGCTGTGGCGTTGACACCATGCTCATTTGGTACTGTTGGGGTTTTCTGAGACCGGGCGGCACCTTCTCGGGCCACCGTGTCCCAACAGCCGGTTCTTTTATTACTGTCAGGTCCTGATGCAGGTTTTTTTTAGGCGAGACACAAACGAGATTGAGACTGATGTTCAATTTGAACACAGGTGTGACAGTTTTACTATTGATTG
>JAUESE010094634.1:0-12150 GCA_032274725.1 Malacoctenus triangulatus | reverse complement strand
GACCCCCCCCCCCCCCCGGCAGACTGACATTTCAGTGCCAAGTGAGGAAGGTAAGGTGCTCATTGGAAAATTATTTTTTGATTAGCAACATTCCTTTGTGAGCACACTGACCCAGAAACGTCTAAATGGAAGACATAACTGGTTGCTCGAAACATCTAAAAGGTAAAAGAGAATAGTGCTTGAGATCTTTAAGCTCAGGATTCACTTACAGAAAGAAGAGAAGAGAGAAAATAGAAATGTTATTTAAATAACTTAAGTGCTAGAAACTCCTTTGAAGAAGTTTTACAAAGTTGTAAATTGTGACAGAGGCAGTCAACTTGGCAGACAAAAAGTTTTTCAGGAAACTTTATATATATTTATATATATATTTTTTGTTAATCTTTTGAACATTTCCACAGGCTAAATTTACCTGGCTTGACTCTACTTGGTTTCAGTTGATTCCTAAAAGGGTTGTGTTGCATATTAATGTAGGTTTTTGTCATGATAGCACAGTGACCCAAAACTGCGTTGACATCCTTTGTATGTGACATTTCAGCTATCACCTTGTTGGTTTTCGTGTCATTATTCAACCTTGCTGACAGAAATAACAAAAAACTCAGTGTTGCTGGAAATGATAGGTGGTTCTCGTAAATGACTTGCTGTCATTATTTATCAGCCGTCATTATTCTCTGTTCAATTGGTGGCCTACAATCACTTGACGTCACACTTTCAGCTTGACTCTTCTGACTTGAAATCCCGGCTGAGTTGGTACTAACAAAAAAAATGATAACAGAATGACACAATTTGACGCATTCACTTCATGGTATGAGCCAGGTATGAGCCAGCACGGTCAGTGCGAATACATTTATATCTGGAGGTAACGGGCTTCACTTCATTTAAAGTGGGCAGACACACACATCCCTAGGCCCATTTATTTGCTTGTCTGTCCTCCATGTGTTCGCCCTTCATGCTGCACTCTCACCCTCCATGCAGCGTACTCACCTTCCATGTAGAACACTCACCCTCCATTTTTTCAATTGGCTGTAGTGAGGGGATGCAGGGGAGAAGAGGGTAAGAGATGGACTCTATAACACAAATGTTTGAGCTGCATCCTCCTGAGCTGGTTGCTCCATGATCCAACAGGCCGTTGTTACACATATGCAGTGACGTGTTAATTGTATACCAACCCCATGACTATATTTGCAGTAATCAATTCACAGTGGGTAGTTTTCACGGATTTGAGTGGTGAGGACAGGGAATCAAGGATAATCTGCTGCAACTTTCGGGTGAAACTCCACTAATTCCTGTGAATTGTTGTGTATTTGTACATGTGTTTATTTGTTTGTGTGTGCACAATACACCTACAGTTGTGAGCTCAGTTTGGCAGTCCATCCATCACCTAATAGCTGCTGACAGCTGAGAGGCTACACATTTACGCTGCAGGGTTTCACTGCTAGCGAGCAAGGCGCCACTGTTTCAGAACAAGGCATGCTGCTGGTTTTCCATTATTTTTCTTTCACGTATTTTTCTGTACTTTTTCTGTACTAAATAAAAGTTTGGGGATCAAATTCTCCCAATTATTAATTCTGTTATTTCACTTTTCTCTTTTAAAGCATGTGTCTCAAGATGTATCCATCAGACCAATGATGCAACCTGACCCGACCCAAAGCTCCTGATGGGACCTGACTCAGCCCGAACTCGACCAAAGCTAAAAGCCAAAATGCAGTGGTGCACGTTAAGCTCACCTGAGGGCTTCATCTGGTTTAAACTCTTTAAAAATTACAACAAACTTCTGGTAAATTGGCGATTTTTCAATCTTGATCAAAGTAGGGGTCAAAAAAGAGTAGTAGGGCTCAAAGCTAAACAGCAGATCGCAGCAAAAACATCAAATAAGAGATAAGTTAAAGTTAACTAACTTATGACTAGCAATAGGCATCAAGGTTAAACTTGTCGTCATCAGATAATGGTGAACGTAGTTACAAGTTTGAACCAGATAAAATAAATTTGGCCCCTGAGCTAAGATGAATTTGACACATCGGTGCTCGAATGTGATTATGGAGAACTGACGTTTCCTTTTTGGATCGTGACGTCATACATATCATATGTGGCGACTAGCTGTGGTTCATCTTAGTTTCCATAATTCCTTTTTCCCAATTTTTAAACTTGCAAAAATCTCTTCATGGGCCGACACAAATCATTCATTGACCACTTGTCATTTGTGCATTTTATTGTCACCAATTCTGTATGTTTTGCATTTTCAGAATCAGAATTCTCTCAGTTTGCAACTGTCTACTGAGCTGCTATATTTAACTTGCAAGCTAGCAAAACAACTCACTGTGAAACCGCCTCATGAGTTGGGAGTGAGTCTCTATCTGTTTCTGGGAAAAGAAAAACCCAAAACAAAACAGAATCTGATCCTACAAATAAAAGCAAACAGAAATATGCAGGTGTTGTATTCTGCCTCATTGTGTCAGAGGGCGATCAATGCATGCGTCTACTCTGTGCCCCCCTGTGCTGTAACTGAAGGAACCCACAGTGAACCTCCCAAAGGGTTCGAGTTGAGTGGTAAACGGGTAATCCAACCTCACTGCTGCTTTGGGCACTTTCATTCCAGAATACTGGAGGGAATTTGGATCACTGTTTGGGCCATAATGCTTCCATTAACACCATTCCAGATAGTTCAATAACAAAAAAAGCAGGACAAAATTCGAAAAAGGGGATTTGTCTTTACCACTGTGAACCTCATAAGGGTCATTGCTGTATAAGAAGGCAACAAGTTAAACTTATTTTTCTTGGTCACCACTATTAAAGCAGGGGTAAATACATAAAGTCAGTTGTGTTTATATACTGTATGTCAGAACATCTTGAAAAATATAAAAGTAAAAAGACTATGCAGAATCTCACCTTGCTTTATTTAGCTTTAATCTGATGAATTTCAGGCCTCTGTAAAAAAAAAAAAAAAAAAAGTTCAAACTTTTCTGACATGTTGATGCATGATTTTGAATTTTACGAGGTATTTTCAATCTTCCCTAAGAACAACCCACAAGAACTGGAAAAAAAAGAAAACACTTAATATTGGATCAAATACATGTTAAGGTAGGATTTGCTTGAATAGAACAAGCCAGAATCCAGATAAAAGATGAGCAATCAGCACTTAGAGCTTCAAACACATTATGTACATCTTTAAAGACAGATTAGGTACAAATTCTCACACGTTTGTTTTTTTTTTCATGCGTCTGAAGCCAAGTGTGGTGTAAAAAAAAAAGAAAAAGCAAAAGACAGTGATGTTCCATTTGAATGCGAGTAAGTAGAACAAAGTCCTATCTGTGGCGTGGGCACATCTCTTTTTTAAGAAGCACGCTAAAAGAAGGAACCTTGTGAATGCACTGACTAATATAGCAGAACGCGGATGTTTTAATCTATACTCAAGAAATGCCTCACTCGGTTGAATCTAATCAGATCCTGTCCAGCAGTTTAACCATGAGATCTGCCTTCACAAAGGTCAGAAAGTTCACTCTTGGTTTGGGCAACGACTAACAACTAAATACGTTTTTGCACAAACACACTTTAAAACTAGGAGGATTTAGAGAGAGCAAAACACAGCCGAGACACCTCCTACCTCCCTGCTTTAATCTCTTGCATGTTTTTTTAAGGGGCCGCACCTTTCTGTACCACATCACGTAAATGTTGCTTCTCTTCACTTTGAATCACGAGATGAGTAGGTCCAACAAACCCACATGTGGTCACATGATCAGTGTACCACTGTAAATAGAGCATCCTGCAAATGTCATCAAAATCATTCAGGAACTTTAAGAGTGATCCTGATAACTGACCAAAAGACAGACAGATGCTCACAAGAAGCATTATTCCATGTGAAGTTAAGAGGAACTAAATATTGTGAGGACATATTGATTACAGAGCCATTGTCTTGTATGTTTTTTATATGTTATTCAGTTTTTTATGGAACAATTACAATTACAACTACAATCTGAATTGCACTCAGAATGAATGCATTCTATGTTAGTCTGCAAGCCAAGCTGATTGTGACTTTGTTTTGCTTTCAGGTGCTGTGCTGAGCTTGCACATTGTATCAGCAGATGTGTTCTGGTGGTGAGGTTTCTGTTCCAGTTGCACTGACACCAGTAGAGCAGGTTTGGTGTGTGAATTGAGGTGCATCCTAATTAATGGTTTCTTTCTGCAGCAAAGATTAGCAAGCGAATCACTAGATCGTCAAGCTCAAAGGCTCAGTAGTGAGCGTGACATCGGTCACAGGTGCACGGGAGCTGGTGGCCCACTTCGCCGGTGTTCCTATCCAGAGTCAGGGCGTTGCTGAGTGTAGACACATTAGCTGCGAGAGCAAGACTCCTTCGATGACAGCAGGGTGAAGAGTCACGAGAGACGAAGCAAAGGCAAGTAAGCAAAAGTCAGCCAACTTTTTAATTTGCTCCACAGGGTTCAAGAAGCAATTAGAAGAAGCACTTGCTGATCCGACAGAATGTCAATGCTGCTGTGTGTTGGCGTGTGTGAAGCACGGGATGGACCAACTTGAGAGACACAAAAGTGGCAGAGGTTTTTCTCTGTTTGGGTCCAGAGTCCCACTTTGTGGTGACAACTAGCAGAATAAAGCCTCACAATAATTCTCCAGAACCGCCTCCATATCACTGATAAAGAAAAAAGTCACTATTTATATTTATATCACCCCAGTTTATGATGCCCAGTCATCAGCAAGAGAGACTTGTTGAATATGTATTTGGTCACATAGGCACTTGTGATTAATGGGCCGAATACGGAATGGACCAGCACAGGAACAGCAGGGTCAAGGTTAAACCCACAGCCAGTGTGCAGATTTTGAAGAGTAAAAAGGTTTGTAGCTTGAAGTGGTTGAGGAGCAGTTGAGAAAATACCTGGCATAAGTAATACCGGCTAAACAGTGAAACTTCAGTTCACAGTGGAACACTCCCCTCTCCACAGCCGCCACTTCCCTCCAACCTGAGCAACTCCTAACCAGTCAGAATCTGGGCTCCAGCATTCGGTGGAAACTTTGGAAGATATCTCTCCTTGGCCTGGTCAGTCTCCCCCTTGATGATAATGGGAAGGCCAAAGGGGGAGAAAATAAACTTCCTGCTCCTTTCTATATATACACTTACAACAGAAAAACAAACAGCCATGCTTGTGGTGGAACTGGAGGCAGAGAATGGCATGGCATGTGCAAAGCCTCTCTCAAGGCCAGAAGCCTAAGGGGTGGGGGGGGTTGGGGTGCATGTCACAGCAGCAACATCAGTTTATCATTGCCTGAGTTTTCCGACTGACACCCTCAAGGGCCTGAAATAACATGGACAGGGGCCATAAAAGTCTCCAACAGCAACTATTTACAGGAAGCAGAGCGAGGACTCTTTCTCGACCTGATTCCATCTTGGGGTCAGGACCTCACGTCAAACGCTAATGCTACAAAAGTTAACTCATGCATTGGCAGAAGTGAGCATAGGAGTATTCACCATGTATTATTTATTCCGATGTGAATTTCCAACTCGGAGAAAAGTGACTCCAGAGTTATTGATCATCAAAGTCAAATAAGCATTTTTTTTTCAACACACTAACTCCAGCGTGCAGCAGTGTGGAGAGTCGCGTCAGGGGGGAAGATCCATATCCTTCATTAGACCCAGGCGCACATGGAACCACATCGACACAACTTCAGCCATTATGCTTTGGATTGTTGAACTTCATTCTCATCACTTTCGAAGTCACTGTGTCTTATCACATTTAATCCCAGGTGCTCTGGGAATTCAGTTCATGACCAAAAGTAGCATTTTACCAAATAAGACTCTCGGTGTAACTTCCAGCATGTATATGTCCAAATGTATGGAATTCACAGCTTGGCGAGTCCCTGCAAATGTGTTTGACGCTAACTTTTTCTGTTGATTCTGAAAAAAAGACAAAGGTTAAAAATGCAAGAGAGAACTGCCAAGTATGCTGAATGATGTAGCAAGGTTCTCTATTCTGTTTCTTTCAACATATTAGACCAACACTACTGTGGCTCAGCTGGTCGAGCAGGTCGTCCCTCCATCATAAGGGTGGCCCTCTCCTGGTCCTTTTTCTTGGCAAACTGTTCTATTTATTGTTAGGGAACTACCATGAATTTCAAAACACTGTTGTTTGTTGGTGATTTAGCAATAACTGGCTGGTGCACCAACGAGACGTGTTTTGTGTTTGAAATGTGTAAAGACAAAATATATCTAAATTTTTTTAAAGAGTTTTTGGTCTTTAATATTTTTTCCATCAAAATGAATGCATTATAGTCTCTGCTGAGATAAAAATGTAATAAATTACCATCACATAGCTGCCAAGACAAAATGTTTCAAATCTGTTTCTGGCTGTATTCACTGGAGTTCCCTGGTTGGTGCGCCTGGACGGCTCCTATCAGTCACTGGAGGCTTTGTGACGGAGGTCTGGGGTGACGGGGTGGTGGGCGGTTGGAGGTTGAGTAAGTTCTTGCCAGATAATGGCCAGTGTTCTGTCTCCTCTCACTGCACCGATGCTCCCACAGTTTGCCAACTCATCAATCCCCTTGCAGACACACTGCTCCACGCCCCCACAGCCCTCTGGTAACTTATCAGCCGAAAAACGACAACGGCGTTCTCCAAATCACTGCTTCCCCTGTGCTAATCTGTTCCAATTCCCCAAAACGCCTTTCATTCTTGATGTCCAGAGGTTTTTTTTTTTTTTTTTTTTTTTTAACCCCCTTTCCATTTGTCTGAACAGAAACCCAAAAGATAACAGCCCTGTGACAAGGGCTGAATGCTTCACACAGACATCCTATGGCTCCAATTTAGCAGCACAGCCGCCTCCATCTCTGTCTGGACATAGTTCATTCAGAAAGAGGACAATAAACAATGTATTCACCATACTGTTGTGCATTGCCACTAATTTTCTTGTCAAAGGATATAACGCTGGTGTCAAAGATACCAATTGATACTAACCCGATACTTACATATCGTAAATTTGCTTGTATGAAATAGTCAATTCAGTCGTGTTTTGAGACCACGAATCACTGAGACTAGAGGGACCGAGACTTACACAGGACCAGAACATAAACAGTGAAGTAAAAGTCAGAAATTTTGGGAGATTATCCTCTTGCTTTAACAGCGCTTTATCTCTGCACTCCACCCCAAATCATTTGAAAGCTAGTTTATGTCCCTTGTAAATGGTGTCACAGGTGTAAAGTATATACATGTGGGGGTCAGACCCATAAAATATCTTCTCTTTCATTGTCAAGCTGTTTGTTCTGCTCTTACTATTGACTCATTTTTTGTTTTAGGGAAATAAACAGGCTTTCTAGCAGTGTACGATTAATTACCAAGAAACATTGCAACAAAGAAATAGTCTAACAAACACTAATTTCCTTACTTTTTCATGCAATGTTCAATCCCAAAAAAAACCACACAAGTTTGCTTTCCTTACGCAAACACAATAAAACATAATTCCTGTAATAACTCAAAATGCAGCTTCTCAAATAAAGCTAACACAAACAAAATAAACACAATGACTGTGCCTACCATTATTTATTTCACAGTTTTGTTTGTAAATATAGGCTTTCCTATGTTTGGGTTTTTATTTTTGTGCACTTTATTTTGTCATTTATTCACATTGTTTTGTTGTTTTTTTTGGGGTTTTTTTTGCCCTGCTCTCTGTCGGAGTATTTTTCCTAACTAAAGGTTAGTTATTTGGTTGCTGTGAGCCCCATCTCAACTTTGGGCCCCAGCAATCTGCAGGACCACCCGGATCTCTCCAGGCTGAGCGTCACAGCATTTTTGGATTCAACGACATATTGCTCTGGCCAAGTTTTGGGGCCTCCAGAGAAACTGTGTACTGCATGTACACCTGGCACATTGCACCAACACATCTTCAGGGTGTTTTTTTTGGGTGTCAATGCAGGAGAAACAAGTGTTTGTGCTGTGGACCCATGTCTAGCAGAAAGATACTGTCATAGCCTTTCTCGAGGGAGTATAGGCAGTGCTGCCACCTCCTCAGTAAGGAAGGATGCTATTGGCTGTCTAGACAATGTCATTACCTAATCCGTGGAACTGGCAGTTTGCCAGGGTGGGATCAATTGTGTTGAGATTCACTCCTGAACACAGACTACAGACCTCTGAGGTTCTCTCTTCACCACAGCGAGACCATCGGTATTACTGTATTGGTCACCTCTTTTCTTGTTGGCTGTGGGCTGGTGTAGATCTGGCCAGAAACCTGCAAGTGCTTCAGGATCCCACTACCAAAGATCATGGAAAAGGGTCGGCTGTTCCTGTGTTTTCAACTGGGCCCTGCCACTTTGTGTTTGTGAGCCGGCGCTGAGCAGACACTGCACTTTGATTAAAAGCTGTGTGTGTTACGCCCTGTGACCGGGGAAGATGATTCAAAACGAAAAGAAAATAACAAGCGCAACACGTGTCTACTTTCACCATGTGTATTCGCTTCAACTCTTTTTTTTTTTTTTTTAGCCACACATTACACAGTCCACAATGAAACAGACGTAAAGAAACAACCGCTGCACAGCAGATTTGCCGCAGACAAATAAAACTATAACAAAACATAATTGAGATTTTATACTTAACTTGCCCATAACATCCATATTTCCATAACAGGTAAGTAAAAATATGAAAAATATGAAATTAAAACTATTTTATCTAGGCTAAAACTGTTGTTATTACCGTACTGTTGTTTCCAGACCTGCAAGGCAAAAACAGTCAAACACAGAACCAATCAATTCTCATTCTCAGCCACTTACTCTCAATAAATGAGACCTATCACTTTACTGTTTTCATAAATCACCATTCAACAGATATTAAAAATTATGAACTATATTTCTTAACCTGAAATTTGTCTCTTACTGTTTTTTAACCACCAGACAGTCTTTTTAGTACATTACATGACCACCTATAACCATGACGTTTGCACCGGCCATCTGATCTGCCATGACAATGGAGCCTGGTCCTGCCCCAACCCGAGGCTAAACGCGGAGCTAATGTGGAGCAGGCCGGCTCATCTCCCTTCCCCATGACACTGTGAATCAGGTTGACTGGAAACAGTCTGTGCTGGAACCCCCCACCCCCCAACATGGTCAGCGGCAGTGGGCTCTGCAGTAAGGGGTGTCCAGATCATTCAGGGCCACATGGCTGTTGTTTTTGCTGGAAAGCAGTGACGCCATCTGGAAGTGATGTCGAGAATTAGCAGACTCTAACATTACCGCGGCGCTTATCTGCCGGCCTTTGAAAACCACGGCCTGGTGATCTGCGTGAATTTGTTGAGTAGTACAACTATTCCTACCAAATCTGATATGTGACATCTGCTTCCTGTCAGAGAGGCCTGCACTCTCTCAGTCGCACACGAGGTGATTGTTTCCACAGGCCTTATTAGTACTAATGTCCACACGAAGAAAGGAGGATAAGGAAAGATCAATAAAATGAAGCTTAACAAGGAGTGCAACCTTGACGCTGTTCCCCCTCTTCATTCTGACAATGTCACAGGTGATATTATTCATTCAGACTCCCACATTTGGCTCAGTCGGCAATTCGGCTCCAAAACTAAGGCTGTAAATGTCAAAGTGGAGTATCATCAATCTACATAACAGTCATGGATGACATCAATATTCCTAATATTTAATATATAATATTTCTCTTGTTAGATCAGTTGACATTTGCAGGTACATCCAGTTATGTTGTCTAAAATTGCATAAATGTCATTTCACAAAACCTAAAAAAACAAAGTAGATAATTTAGCAAACGTGCTTTTAAAGGTTGAAAATGACAGGAAAACTAGCAGTCCGTGTGGGACTCCAAACTAGTTTCATTCGCCTGTTTTACCCAGTCTTGTTAGTTTTTACCACAACCTGGTGTAACAAAAGAAACAAGTACGAACACCCAACATGTTTATACAAGGATTAATTGCGAGCCAATCAGAGGGGACAAACCCAGTGTGGCTGGTCCCTTCTACTATGTCATCTTTTCCTATGGCAGATTGATCAAGTTTTCCTGGTTAGAAAAATGAAGCTCATGCCTCACACTTGAACTTAGCCTTGAATATTACATGTGAGGAGCTACTAACATGCGCACGCGCACGCACGCACGCATACACACACACACACACACACACACACACACACACACACACACACACACACACATACAAAGTGAAGGACATCTGTCTCCTTTTCCCCTGTGCACTTCAAAGAACAGACATTGCCCTTCTATTTCCAAGGAAGGAATGTTCAAGGAACAACACTATTCTACTTTTGCTCTTTTAGATATTTGGAATTTTTTTAAATCCAAAGTTTATCCAATTTCACCAACAACCTTTTGAGTTCATTTGTAAAACAAATAGACCTACTGAAAAAACAATCCTTGCAATCCCAAGACCATGGTCCTCGCTGCCAAAAACAGGCGAGCCCATTCCTGACCAAGTGGAGGGGTAATTAAGAGCACATGAGTTTGAATGCAGACTGGCAACATGAAGGCAGAAAAAGCTAACTGCTAAGGAAGGCAAGTCCAGGACTTTGCATCAGTCCAGCAAGTCGAAGTTGACTGCATCCAGGTCATAGTTTAGGAGAAGACATCCTGAAGAATTGCTTCAGCTGCCTAAACATGTTGTTGTTGTTGTTGTTGTTGTATAGATGAAAGGGATGTCAGTGCTGCATCAGTGGTCCAAACTCAGTGACCCTGAGCTTATTTGTTGCCTTACATTCAGCTGATGTATCCAGCAGTTGCAACTCTATATGGGATGCAGAGCTCACTGCAGGACAAATGATCCCTCTCACAGAGATGTCTAATGTGTTTTTAATAATATATTTGCCTAATCAGCGTCTCACCTCTCAGCCTGTGTTCTGTGAACTGCTAAAGGATGGGGGGGGCTTCGACGAGGAATGAGAGCCCAAAAGACGTTCGGCTCAGCAATATTAGATCCATCGTGAGAAAAGAATGAGCAGCACTGAGAAGGGAAGTGTAGAAGTTGCATTAAGCTTAAAGCGGTGGGAAAGATGAATCATCAGCGCTTCCTCTTTGTTTTGTCTTTTCTATCCCCACGAACATGAATCTAAAGCACTACTTGAAAGGATTTTCCCCAAAAAAGGAGCTGTGAAGAAAGAAACCACCTGAACAACAGTGTAAAGGGATAGAAAAGGCTTCCTCTTCACATCTGTGACACCAACCTCTGCGTGTTGGGGAGGCACTGTCAGTGGACCACTCTAATGGACCTTCCATAAACCTTAAGGAAGAAGACAGCATGAAATACTTGAAAAAACTACAATTACTCAGAGTGGCTCCAACAAGACGTACATTGATGACTCCTGCACACCTGACACTCTTTAAAGGGGCCAGCAGTCTTACAACAAGAGACAGAATATTTTTTTTTATTTTTCTGTCACCAGATCAACAAAATAGAATCACTTGTTCCTTGTACCACCCCTCGCTCACCCTGCAGGCATCATCTAAATATGCCAAGGACGTTCTGAGTTAACCATTGAAGGCATGGGCTGCTGCACTGCAGGGCGCCAGGGGGGCAGTTAGGTCCAAAGGCCACAGTGGTGGTGAGTTTGCATTTGGTTATGATGCCCCCACTGGGATTTTATTAAGTTACACTCTCATCATCTGGTCTTTGAGTCTACATGGCAAATAGCCCAACACTTTATATACAATATCATTCATATGGGGGGTGTAAAATCATCTGGCTTTTAAGGGGGAACATTAGAAGGCATTCTGATGAGCTGGGTTGTTTGTCCAAACCCACCCATAATTTAAAATGCTTTTTCATTTCCTTTAAACAGGACTGGTGAGTTCAACTCATTTGGACAAAATCTACCCAAACATACCCAGGACACTTAACCAGACTGGCCCTAAGTGGTAAATTTACACTCACAGAAATTATTCATGGCAGAGTTAAATTTAAAGGGGCAAAACGGAGTTTTGTGGCCAAAACACGGAACTGCAGCACTCTTCTGCTCGTTCTCGTAGTGCGCGCTCGTACGAGCACACTTTAGAATAGAATAAGACCCTACGAAGAACACGCTGATTCACGAGAACGATGTTCACAGAGGTAAGAAAATTAGTTTTCTTACGGCGTAGGACAAAAGTTTGTGTGAAGGAAAAACTGGAGCAATCGAAAATAATTTTAACATCTTTATTT
>JAUESE010094608.1:0-12152 GCA_032274725.1 Malacoctenus triangulatus | reverse complement strand
GTGTGTGTGTTTGTGTGTGTGTGTGTGTGTGTGTGTGTGTGTGTGTGTGTGTGTGTGTGTGTGTGTGTGTGTGTGTGGACTTACAGTTTGAAGCTCTTTGTCCCATGATAATAAAAGCCCTACATAGGTGGAGTCGATCGTAAAGAACACGGAAATCAGCATTTTACTTTGTTGGCGAATCAGCTGGTTGGAGCCGAATCTGCCCTGCAATACCACATTCCACCACAAGCTGGCGTGGTGAGTCGCTACCTTTGTCCTCACTGTGATACGGAGGAGCAGAGACTCTCTGTTGCCACGTGGAGCATCGAACCGACATGACCTAAATCTTGACACCTGCGCCTTCAAACAAGCTTTCAGTTCACCTTCTTTGAGTCCTGAACAGGCTCACTCTCATTTGCACCCCTGTGGGTGAACGGAGCACTTTTCTCTTGACTAATTTACAATATAGCTCAAGCCAGAATGAATTAATTACAAAAACAATGGGCTCGAGTTGCGGTGCTGCACCAGTGAAAGGTCCACAGTTTTTGACTCGTGGTTTGCACTGAAAAGCTATTTTCCCCCCCCGCTGATATCCCTGCTAATTTGACTCGTTGAAACAATGTCGGAATGTTGCGAGCTGGCGGGTCATGCTAAGCGTCTCGTGGAAAATCACGTCTCCAAGTGCTTTTTTTTTGGCACTGAGACAGCTGTTATACAGCCTGAGATGATCGTTCGGAAGCGTTTTCCCAGCGACTGTGCACCGAACTGCTGCCGGGTCAGAACACGCTGCTGCCATTCTGGGTAGAGCCCGGCTGATTTTTTCTCAACTTAATTTCTGCGAATAACTATACATTTAGGCTGGATTTTATGATTAACAACAACTGGAATCTCTGTAAGGATGAGCAGCGGTTGTGTTCAAGTGCGACATCAGACGCGAGGTGAGCTCAGGCAGCGCAGAAAGACCGATAATGTGGCAGGAAAAAGGGACTATTAGGAGGCTTGAAGCTTGCAGGAAGTGTCTTCCACACAGAATAGGGTGATGTGGGTCAGCAGGCAGGTTATCTCGATGTTTGTATTGCACGATGTGCTCCAGGCTATTTGATTCTTTTTTTTATTGCTTCTAGATGTTTCAAGACTGAATGAGTCATTACACAGCGCTTAATGGATTAGTGCGGGCAATTCACAAGTTAGGGTAGAAAGATCCACACGGTGCTCGATGGGTCGCAGACCATCTCAGCGGTGAATGTCCTGATATGGGTCATATCATGTTGTGTGGCAGCAATTTTGTGTGTCTTGGTTTTCTTTTGTTTTCTTTGTCTTTCAAGGAGGTTTTGACATCCTTTTTTTTTGTCCCTTTGAGAGGCCGTCTCGTTATTTTCTTGTCACTGTATCTCTTTGTTTGATTTTGCTCTTTTCCTCCATCTTACACTTCACTTTTCATTACCTCGAAGGTCAGACTTGTCCACACATTAAACACACAATTTTGCACTTTCTAAATAAAAAAAAGGAATATGTAATAAAAAACTTCTCAGAATCAACAAGAGCATGTTTACTTCCACTCATCTCATTAGACAAAATTGCATCTCCTAAAATAATCAGTATCTTTACAACAAAGGTTTTGTTTTGATTTCTAACAGCATCGGAAAAATTACAAATAATTTTGTATCGTTTCTCTCTCGTCATATTTATGACGTTTTTTTTTTATTGTGATTCATGTAACATTAATGTTTTGCTCGATGAGTTTGCTCGCATTCCCATTTGTTTTGTTTTTTTTAGTGTTATTAATTTCTTTTTTGTTAATTTGAGTTTAAATTTCCAAAATGAAAGTAATTCTTTCAAATTTATTTTCTAAAATTTTTCCTTCAAATGAATTACTCATTCCGCTGTAATTCATTTCAAGCTGATTTAATTTCTCTCAGGATCATTTTTTTTTTTTTTTTTTCTGAACTGCAGAAAAAAAACGTCCTGCGACTTTATAACGGTGCTGCTCAGCATCATTGCACCTGCAAATTGCCACAGGGCTGAACCTTGTGTGTGTCAGTGGGAACCGTTACCTTAGTTAGGTCCTCTGTGTGCACACATGACACTATGTCGCGTCAGAAATTTGATTTCTTGCAGAAAATTCATCCCGGAGATGGAGAGGGGAGGAACACAACCAGGGAGAGAGAGAGAGGGAGTGTTCAGAAGTATTTCCGTCGGTGCCCACAGTAACCGCATGGGAAACACAGAGGGTGGTTGGAGTTGTAAATAATAGATAACACCTCGATTTGGGAGCGCCGCCTAAAACGGATGGTAATTTCCTGACATATAAAACACTTTGGAAATGTGCCCCAACAGATTAACATGTAAACAGGACTAAAAGGGGCCCAGATAATCATTGGCCTGGCCATGCGTGTGTTTCTATGTGCATGCGTGTGCGCATCTATGTGTGTGTGAGTCCCTTGTGGATAGAGAGCGCGCATCGGTGCAAAATCTATCGCTGTGAGGGAGCATGGGGTCGATGGTGTTGTTCTCCACAAAGTGCCCGGTGCTCATTTGTCTGCCTCACGGGTGGCACATTTGCCCGGCAAATAAAAAGGAATGCTTCCTGACCACGGCGGTACAATCTGATAAAATTAGCTCCGGAACAAGGGCAGCGCCACCTTCGCAAGGCCTCCGTCTGTCCGATGTACTTTGAAACTTTTTTTTTTTGTGGGGGGGGGGGCGCCGCTGCCCCAAATCAGTGCGCTCTCCGAGAGTGAAATGAGCCGTGTCATTTCCGGAACTGTTCGCGGCACCAAGAGCCCAGATCCTGGGAGGAAAGACTTCCGGGAAGTTCCACTCAGGTTTCACCGGGAAACCCAAAAGCAAAGAGCACCAGTGTTGAGAGGATCATAAACACACATGCACATAAGCATTTTGTTTTACATGGTTAAATGTACTTGTATTCCAATAAAGAGCACACACCACTTTGACAGACTGGTGGCTAGTTACATAATTCAACAAATAGTCACACATTCCCCTAATTACTCCTGTACTCAAGTCTCAGTTAATAATAATGTACAGTAATGCATTTTATTTGTAAAGCACTTTTCATTTGTTCAGGGTTGAAGGAGAAGGTTGGTTCTGTGGGACTGGAGGTGCCGGGAAGACGTGTGTGGTGTGAAGACGTCTTTGAGGTTGAGTGGGCCGTTGGCATGGATGAAGGGGGGGCATGAGGAAAGCAATTTATAGTTGAATCTGGAGTCAATGGGGAGCCAGTGAAAGTTTTTGAGACCAAGAGTGATTTGATCATGCTTATGGGTTTTTATGAGGATACAGGCATCACTGTTCTGAGTTAACACGATAAGATCTTGTATATTCTTTTTATATATGCCACTTTTAGGTCTTGTCATTGTTCACAGTCTGAAAACCCCCTGATTTATCCCTCACTGGATGTGTTCAACCCCTTCGTTTATGGTCTCTAATAAGCAGTTTCAGCCTCTGTCTTTTCAAAGGCCCCTCTGATTGGACAGCTGTCAGGATGCTCCTCTCTCAACAGCGTCAATTTTGACAACGAGTACTTGTAATTTCACACCAGCTTCTTCGCCTGGAGTAGGTTATTATAGTCAGAGAGATGTGACAAGGCAGTGTCAGCTTCTGACCACAGAAAGGCTGAAGCCACAGCCTTTAAAAGCCAAAAATAAACAAGCCACAGAATCCGCAACACAAATGCAGAAGCCACACAAAGACGATCACAAAGGCTGTAACACAAATAACAAAGTGGCCACAATAATACAAATGCTACATTACTGCAAAAGTAAATATCTAAATACAGGCTGCAAAACAATTGTAAAACAGGCATCGCAATGCCAACAGAGCACAATACTAAAGTCACAATTTTACAGTTGAATCTGCATTGAAAAAGCTCCATTCAAAGCACATTACAAAATCTATAAAACAAAAGCCACAGTAACAACTCATATATACTGTGTGTGTATATACAGTGTATACTGTATATATGTGTGTGTGTGCGTGTGTGTGATACACAAGCTGCAACAAAACCGCAAATTGTGCTGCAGCTGAAAACGTGAAAAGAAGGCCGTGGTGGCAGAACAGTCGACAGACGAAGGATGACTTGACCGAGTTCTGCATCACATTGACACTCCTGAGTGTAGAAAACAGGCTGAGAACATCTGCGTTTACTATAAGGCCACATTCAAACACAGTAGGTCCCTTCGTGGTCTCAGGCAGGCCTGAGCAGTTCCTGGAGCTGCACTGCGTATCTGAGTTTCTCTACTCACCCGGGCTGATTGAGAACACAGTCGGAGTTGTCAGGGCAAAGTGGAACAGAGCTTAAGAGAGACAACTTTGATGTGGAGAGGCGTAAAGCTGGGGTTCGCGTACATATTGTCTTCGTCCACAGGATAAGGGGTGCAGGTTTGAGAGCCGCAAGCTACGCGGGGTAGGAGGAAGGATCTGATTGGGATTTCAAAGAGACCCCCTAAATGCGTGCTTTGAAGTGGTTTTGTAATCAGTCTTTACTGCACAAAAAAGTCAAAAGCCATTCTACTCCTGCTAATTAAGACGTTTTACAAGGTGCATCCTAATAAAATCCCACTGTTTGCCTCGATGGCTCCTTGCCTAAGATGTTTTGCAAAGTCAAGCGAGTTACTTTTTTCTTTTGCTTCCTTACTAACTTTGAATAGGGTTCGAAAAAAAAATCTCCCTATTTTCACTCGGATAGAAAGTCTGTTTTTTGGGGAGTTTTCCTCGGCAGCACATACGCCAGTTCCAAATTGATTTGTTTGCTATCGTCCAATCTTTTAATTAAAAACAATTTGTGCAAAAACAGTTTCCAATCGGAGCATCTGTAAAGATGTCTTAAAATAACATTGGCGTTGAAAAAAAAAAAAAAAAGCAAGCAGAAACCTGCAGCAGCGATGCACTCTGGTTCGTCCTCTCCAATTCCTACACCGACTGCTCTGGAAATGTAATTAATTAGTACATTAGTACTCGTTTATAAATGTAAGGATAAAGGAGATGGAGATAGATAGAATTTTGATAAATAAGGTAGATAGGACAAGATTTATAGGATGCATATAGCGGGACGGGGAGTGCACTCCTTATCTTAGCCATGCAGGGTTTTTAGGTGATCAACAATGATTCAGTGCAAGTAAAATTAAGGGGGCCTTTATCTGTGTGAAATGGTGCAGATTTAATGGGGATGAATGGCACGCTGATGAGGTGAGACTGGTTCATAAGCGATAAGAATTCATCCAAATAAAGTTAGAGTTGGAAGTAGATATGTTTCTGCCAGAGGTGAGGCGCCACTTTCAATAGTTTCGCACCATGTGCACATTTGGGGCTTCCACTGTTGTGTGTCGACGCCACATGTGAACCGGTTGCCTATTTATTCACTTATTTTTTTTGGCAGGGGCTTTTGCAGTCGCGGGCCAGTTCATTTTCAGGCTGACTTATTGGTTTGTCTGAAACCCATTTCCACACTTGGAATAGGTGCGTACGGGAGCAGATGCTTCAATTTTCTGACCTGAGTAAGAGCACACATGCAGACAAACAGACAGACAGGGAGACACACACACAGACACACACACAGGGTTACACGAGCACACATGATGTGCACACGCGCTGGACCGAAAATCTCGCCTCCATCAGCTTCGCCTTGTTCGCCGTGCAGATATCGATTGGGTGGGCCAGTTATGAGCTGGCTCTGAAGCCTCCTCGGGAGTTTTATAGAAACATGATAAACATCATCAATCTCTTTGTCCAGCCTTCAAAAGGTGGCAGATGGTTCATAGCCCTTTTAATCAATCGGGCTTCAATGGCCCCACTCAGCACATGTAACAGCTCTCGTGCTACTACGGGTGCACCCCCACCACCACCACCACCACCATTAAAGTCGATTTAATGCACCTGTTAGTTTTCATCGGCTTCCAAACACATTTTCCAGCCATCAGATATTAGAACAGGATGCGTTGTGTGCACACAGTGCTGTGGTAAAAAAAACACAAACCTGCAGTGTTTCCTGTGATGCACGCTGATTTCTCAAGCCCAGCTCCATAACTACAGCCACATGTCGGGACGGAAGCTTTCTTAGGGTTATTAGATATTGGATTCGTGCTGACAATATAACTTTTACAGACAAAATACGACATATTACAAGAGTGAGCTGCTCGGTTATTTGATTAGAGGCCTGCCTGAGGAGCAGTGATGCTGGGGAAATCTATAGACAGTGTTGTTTGTTTGCAACAGTGGTGATGTGTTGGTTACATTTGCAATTAGAAATGTTGAAAAATAAAGTTTTTTTTTTCCAAAAGCAAAGTGTATCTGCTGTGTGGTATGACGACGAGGGCTTAGAATGGTAGAGCAGGGCGCATGATGCTGCATCTCAGGAATGTAGTCCAATCCCCCCCAATCTTGCCTGTCCATGTGTTGAGCACTGAGTCTCAGGTTTCTAACAGTAGGGTGTTTGAGCCTTGCATGGCAGCACCTGCTGCTGGTTAGTGTGAATGGGTGATTACGACCCGCACAGTAAGGTGCTTCAGCCGCAACTGTGAAATCCACGTCTATTCTTCACACATCACTTAATAACATACAGCAATGTGTTGCCAGGTATCACAACGTTCTATTGTTGCGAAAGTTCATCCCACTCTACCATATCTGACAATTTGTTTTGACATGTGAAACTGCATGTAGACACACTGTATCACATTTGATCACACTGCAGCAAAGCTTTGTGCAACACACCACACTGAATCATATTGTAGTGTGTTGTGGTGCACAATGTCACATTGTGTTGTATAGTTTAAACATGATTTCATACTTTGTTGCAGCGGGGCCTGAACCTAACATGCCATTTTAATTTTGTAATTAAATATAAATATTGAAGGCATCACAGCAGGAGAGCGTGTCGCATAATTATCACGGCTTCCTTGTCTGGGATTTTTTTTTACAGGTGAGTTGCAGATTGTGTGTTTGGCTCAGGCCACAATCGTGGCAAGCAAAGCCAGGAAACAGACCCAGGTGTCAGGATTTGTGTGTCGCGCTCTTACCATCTTTCTCCCCAGCGTCCCCTGCGACACACATAACAACTTCTCCCAATACCTTTCTGACGAGTCACCCTGTGGAAAGTGGAGCAGAGACGGGGACTTTGAAGGAAAGCGCTCCGCTGTTTATCAGTGTGACCTTCAGAGGAGTCAGGGTCATTCATTGGGAACTGAACCATTCATACACATGTTTGATACAGCTCAGCATCGTCTGCTTCCTTCAACTGAACTATATGTACAAATTTGACGAATCGCATCTATTCAAAGTATTTAAATAAGTGTAAAATGTAAATGTCTTTTTCGTAAGGAATTCAGTAAAAGAAGAGGACCGGATGCTCTGGTAAAACTAAAAAAAGTACAGATGCTGAAATGTATGCTTAAAGGGGTGTATATATACTGATAAATCTGCAAAAAAATCAATGCTTTTGACTCAGAGTTATCAATTGTTTACCTCTTGGGAACCTCCAAAATGCAGGCAGATACCTCAAAGATCTATTTGAGTTAGGTATTGAAGTACATCTACTTTGATACTCCCACTTCTGAGAGCTACTCACAAATGTTGCATCTTGGACTCAAACAATAACATCATATTTGCTTTTTCCAAACTGTACTCAGAAAATCACGAGGGGAAAACAAAGAGTCATTGCATCGAGGACCAGTTTTCAAAAAAACAAGGTTTTCGGCTGATAAATCAATGCAGTGCTCTCCAAGGCTGCATTCCGCATCCCCGAAATACCATCTCTTTCGACTCAGAGCAACAATCTTATTGACACGAATCAAAAAGAATTTCTAATTGATTCCCCAGTAAAATTTGATTAATGATATATGAGGCGTCTGGTGCCAAGACGTGTTTTTCTTCATTGCTGCTGTGAGCCTCCTCCTGAACAGCCCCGGAATTGTGTTTATCGGGCTGGAATTACATTTTGCTGGTATTAATCATGTTTTCGGGCAACAATTACAGAGCTGCTCACCAGAGATAATGGTTTTCATTAGACAAATGGAATAACTGTGAAGTGACACGAGCTGCCAGCGAAGTCAATTTGATATAATGTGTAATTAAAAACTGGGCAGCACAATATGCTGTACCTTATACCGCTGATCTGAATTAGAAAACTGCATTGAAAGCCTGAAGCACTAAACAACGTAGCTCAGACAGAACCTTAGCTCAAACCCTATCAGGTTGAAGCCTTTTGTTGACAACAGACCAAAGACGGCTTTTCAGAAACTCGAATGTGAGCCGTTCAATTGACAAAGATTTTCATTCTGATCACATGAATCGAGACCTGGAGCGGCAGACTAAATGGACCCGTTATGAGTTTTCTTAACATCACAACACAACATGCTCAGGCGGTTTGTCGGGAGTCTCCCCAACAATTAAAACTCAGCGCCGGCATCCTTGAGCAATCAGCCGATTGCTATAAAGCACACCTGCCAAACCTTCTGGGCCACCAGTGATTGGCGGATCAACCTTAGCTGTTGAGACGTTGTTACACTCGTATATTGTTGGTCTCAGCCGAAAAACAGCGACGTATTTTACATGGACGGACTATTGTACTCTTATCAATGTGAATTAAACATTATTTAAGGGCGAGTCATCTGCTGGAGTGAATTGTAAAAATTGCAGGAAAAGAGCTCACTGCAAATCCAGACAGGATGGAGAGTATGACTTTGGGTGCGTTCCGATTGTCTTCCTTAATCCTCAATCCTCAACCTTCTTCCTTGAAATGCACGCAAAGACCAAGGGCTGTCCCAATTCCTAGGAAGGTAATTTTAGGAACGAGTTTGAGGAACAAAATGGCCGTCTCCTTCCTTAAAACTGAGGAGCCTCCGTTACCTTCCTTAAAAGTAAGGATTCCTCATGGTGTGCCCAGACGGTGTCTCGAGGGGGGTAACCAGCGGTTTGCAGTGGTCTCACCATAGATTTTCTTGTGAATGCCCTCAAGACTGTAGTTCCTTATCTGATCTTTTTTGGTCTCTCACATACACATTGGAACTGGTTAGAGGACTGTTGGTTTTGGGTTTAGGTCGTGTCGGGTCACGTCAGGTTGCATTGGATTGGGTCAAGTCATGAGAGGCCCCCGGACTCACCTCTGATCGACTGCTGGGTATTAAATTTATTTGGTTTTTACATAACTCAAGAAAAACAAAAACACTGTTTATGCTTTTTATGTGTTTTAGAACAATTTTGCAACCGTTGATATCGATATTCAGACTGACAAGTCCCAGGTTGGGCTGTTTTTTTTGAAGGGTCCCCCAGTTTTTCTGCAAAAGTGGCAGTACAGAGGGTGAGTGGCAACACACAGGGTGATGCCACTCTGCCGTTGGAGGCATCAAAGTGAGTGGATAAAGGTGAACGTGAACATGCCACAGTAGCCACAGGGCCCCTGGATCCATGCTGTCTTCAAACCGGCGTCTCTGACAGGAAAAAAAGGCCGTCTCGACTTTGTAGGTTGATGGCTGTTAGTTATGAATCGCGTCGCCTGCTAAGTGGGCTGTTTATCCATTAAAAGCATGTTGTTTCTTTTCAGACCTGAGAAACACCAAGATTACAGTTTGTTTTCGCTGTAGCTTCCAGCGGGACTTCGTACTCGTCCTCCTCGTTGATAGTTGACTCAGAAGGAAGATGAGGAATACAATGGAAGCAGAGCCGTCCAGCCATCAGCTTGTTATGGAATGTGAGACAGCCTAGAAGAGCTCAAGTAACTTTATTAGACATTTGAAAGGTCGATTTCAATAAAGGCGACACAACAAGGACGCTGCTGCTAGCTGAAAAGCGTCCTTGCTGTCTGTTTTTTATCTGCTGCAGCTAATTACTTTTTGGCATTTTGCATAGAGAACTAAATTGTAGCAAGAGTAAAAAAGTAAATCAAATATTTGACACATTTTTATAACATACCTCAGTGAGTGCAGGGGGAATCAATCATTTTATTGAAACTGCAACAGAAAGCAGAAAAACAAGAGTGCTTCAGAGAAGTGGAAGGCTGGTACCACAGTAAGTTCAAGGATAGCTGAAGGCGAGAGCACGACAGGGTGGGTTGGGGGGCAGAGAAGTCTGTGTCATGAGCTGTTTAGTGTCAGTTTGTGACCCAAATTCACTTACCAGTAAGGTATAACCAATTACTCCTAACTGTGCATCTCTGAAATGCATATATTAGTTGTTATTCTGTAATTATACTGAGATTTAAGTTCGCAAGTTGTGATTGCCAAGTAGTTTGAAGTGATGTGTTGTCCCGTGGGTGGAAGTGGCTCCTGGGCTGCAGGGGATGAGGACAAAAGCAGCGTGTGGCCTGCAGACTGACCCCGGGCCTGTACTACATGTCTGCAGACACCGGCAGAGAACTTGTAGCCAAACAGCATCTCATGATATATTTTATTTATTGGGATACCCACTTGCAGCACTTTGCAGCATTCAGTTTAATTAGTTGGTTGTTTTTTTTCCCCATATCTTTTTATAATGTAACTTCACAGCAGAAGTGTATGTTAAAATGACAGAAGTCCTTTAATTAACAACAAGCAATTTAAAATTTGAAGAGTTCATTTGCCAAAACAAACAAGTCCTTTTATATAAATTCTTTAGAAACTTTTTTTAAGAAAATTAAAGTAATAGTAAAATATACAATAATAATTATGTGTTTTGCAAAGGAACTCTTAATATTGCTCCCATATTATGTTGAAAATAAACCAAAATGTGACCTTCGCGCTGAAGTACACATTGAACTGCCATTTTTGTTGATCGTAACATCTGTACTCATCATAAAAACTGTGCATTTTTATTGTCAGAAATTGGCAAAACACAGAGCCTAAAGAGAAAACAGCAGGTGCACCTAGCAATGCTTACAGAAACACAGGAGAAGGGGTATTTTTTTGGGCATTTTTAATTGTTCTGTGTTATCTCAATTGTCGCACTTCAGGCGATAAAACTATCAGAGGTTTTTACTTTTTGGGCTTTTTCCACTTCTCTGGTTTCTACTTTTGTCAAGCGTTCCGGTTGTGTTCGGCACTGACACGTCATCTACTGGCTGATATTTGATGGAGTTTGACGCAATTGCAATGGGAGAAGTAAAAATAATAGGCGAGCCACAAAACTACAGAATGCACATCTAACAGATCCAGTGTGGAAGGAGATGTTAAAGCCCCATTCCCTCCCACACACTTATTTTCTCACAGAAACAATGGATTAGTTGAAGTCATGCAGGTAATGCCACTTTTATATGACTTGGTGACAGTAATCAAAAGAACCCCCACAACAACCACCTGTTAAATTGCACAGAACAAATGCCCAGTGTGTCACGCCCGCCCGCTCTCCTTAACGCGATCCCCCCACCCTCGCCCATTACTACTGCCATGTGCGCCTCGACACACACATGAGTAATCAGTGAGACATCCGCCATAACGCCGACGTCGACTCTGCCATCTGTCGCAAGCGTGTATATGTGCGTTATGAACACTGAGTGTGTTCACCGCTGATCTCTATGTCAGTTAAAAATAGACACCGTTGAGTGGCTGTTTACTGCATAATTACAGTCACGATCACCTCCCCCTCCCTCCCTCCCTCCTTTCGTTATTTCAGCGTCCTTTGAATCAAAACACACTCATGGTTGTGGTTTGTTTGTGTCAAAATCCCCAGTAATTACTTGACAGACAGATATAAAATTCACTTGATCTTAGTTAATGATGTTTGCAGCTCTACAGGGGGTCTTTGTGTTCATATAGGACAGCTATACTCATTCTAATGATGCTGCTCTTCTCTTCATTCTGAAAGAAGCTCGCATGAGTACACAACAGTAACCAGGAAGCCCCTGATGGGTGAAACAAACTGACCGTAAAACAAATGCCTAATGAGAGGCTTCTGAACAGGTCTATGTTGTGGATGTACCGTTTATGTATTATAAACTACATGAGAGTGGAGTACGAGACATGTATGGATACACAGTGACTACTCATAATTTGAAACCAGCTTCAGTGTCCCACCATCGCTGTCTGTAGTAAATGTATTTTCAAGGAATTCTTCGCAGCAAGATCTTGATGCTGAAATACATGTAAGAGACATTCCCACTAACTAAAGCTGCAGAACGCACGCATCATGTTTGTGACACAAATTAGGGGAAAGCATAATAAGTCTTCTTTTTGCGATGGAGGAACTGATGA
>JAUESE010094558.1:0-12162 GCA_032274725.1 Malacoctenus triangulatus | reverse complement strand
CCTTTTCCAGATCCACAAAACACATGTGGACTGGTTGGGCAAACTCCCATGATCCCTCGAGCACCCTGCGAAGAGTGAGTGTAGAGTGTAGAGCTGGTCCAGTGTTCCACGACCAGGACAGAACCCAACATTGTTCCTCTGAATCTGAAGGTCGACTACCGGCCGAATCCTCCTCTCCAGTACCCTGGAATAGACTTGAGCAAGACCATGAGCAAGCCCACTCCAGCCCGCCGCCTCTCACTATGGGAAACCCCAGAGTAGAAGAGAGTCCAGCCTCTCTCAAGGAGTTGGGTTCCCGAGCCCCGACTGTGAGTGGAGGTGAGGCCGACTATCTGTAGCCGGTAACGCTCTCACTCCCGCACCAGCTCTGGCTCCTTCCCCCCCAGCGAGGTGACATTCCATATCCCTATAGCCAGAGGCTCTGTCCCAGGATTGGGTCGCTGAGGCCCCTGCCTTCGTCTGCCACCCAAACCACAATGCACCAGCTCCCTATGACCCTTCCTGCAGGTGGTGGGCCTATGGTAAGGTGGACCCACGTCGTCCTTTCGGGCTCTGCCCTGCCGGGTCAACCGACAGTTTACTGACAGTAAGCTTTGTTAAACTGCAGGGTGGGCCATAAGTTTCCATACAAAGGAGAATGTTTAATGTACAATTTTGTTATCTTTCAGATACCCAAGAAGATGCGTTTGACAAAAGAGCAACAAATTGGAATTATACTGATGGCTGAATCGGGAAGCAGTCGCATGGTCACACAAAAATTTAACAGAATACATGGAACGAGCATCACACATGACACTGTGGCACAACTTATTTGCAAGTTTCAGACAACTGGAAATGTTGCAGATCAACGACGAAGTAGTTCAAGACGTAGGGCCACTGATGGCCATGGTAATCATATAGAGCACATCATGTAAAAAAAATGGTCTTTTTTTCTGATGTATGGACACTTATGGCCCACCCTGTATATTACACTACACTGAAGTGCTCCATAACAGCAAACGTCCTCATGGAAACACGCTGTAAAGGCGCAATTAGGAGAGCAGGCCAGTTTTATATGCACTAGTTTTTGCAAACGTATTAGCGTTTTAACTCTGTACAAGTTGCCTCTTTGTGAAATAAACAAAAATATATGCAACCGTTAACTTCCATCTCTACAATTAGCTAATGTAAGACTGTTGTACAGCATGGTAACACTGTGGAAGTTGCCCGTTTGTGAAAAAAATAAGAGACAAGATTTAAGAAGGAATATAAGACTATTATGTTGTGTCCCACTGCACTTCATACTGCGATGCAGGCTTTACTGGAGCTCATAAATTCAGAAGTTAATGTTTTCATTCTGACAAATTTTCATTATACCTAACTTTTAAGAGGCTCCAACTAATAGATTTAATTGTAATCTTGTTTGGAAGTTTTTACCGCAGCAACATTGCTACTTAAATCTAATTTAGCCCCTTGTGTTGAGTGGAAGATGGAACTTTTCAATAGCTTGTAAATGTGACAAATTTAAACTTAAATATGTTTTTGTGATGGTAAAATTTAATAGGCCAAGCTCATTGACCAGAAAATCACTAAGTTGCTGAGTCTTTTAAAATGTATCAGTTGCAAAACACCTCTCAGTGTGTTATCACTTTAAGCTGTATGCAGCCACTTATTTTCATTCTGAAATGGTCATCTTGTGTTGATTTTGTTAAAATTAAAGTTGCTATAGTGTTTTATAGTGTTTTGTTACTTGGTCTTGAATCATATTTTGGTTACTGTGAGAATTTGAATTGAATTACAGTTGGCCAATATCAGATATCGGTTTTTGAAAGCCCCCAATATCGGTATCGGTATCGGCCTCCAAAATCCCATTTCGGTCGGGCTCTAGTGGTAATTACCTCCACCAAAGAGGCTATGTTTTCCACGGAGCTTGTCAGTCAGTTGGTTGCTCAGCAAAATTACTGACGAAATCTAGTTTGTGATCCAAAATGAAGAAAAACATAATTTCTGTGGTGTGTGAGAACAGCGTGTGGCCACTTATACCAATAATGTCTTTTTAATGCAGCCTAGCCAGCTCAGTCAATAGTTCAGGAGACTCTTATTCTGGGGGTCATGGGTCGGAGACCCACGCTGGGTGAGACACCATTCATCACCGAGTACTAAAAATTGGATGCAGCGGTTGGATGCCTGCTGCTTCTGGATCCTCACACAGTAAGAACATTTTTCTCTGTAAGAAATCCAGCTGACCCGTTTGAGTTTAGCAACCAGGACATCACATGTTGAGGAACAGTGAGAAATATTTCCATGCATCATGCAGTAATTCACGAATTCCTAATTTTTTCCCCAAAAGCAAGAAGCACTAAACAATAGGTGCATTTTTTGGGGTAAAATAAATAAAAATAAACCTTGAACTGGCATGTTTCTTCACTGTTTAGAGTCTTTTCTGGTAAATAAAACGCCCCCGGCCACATTCTCTCCAGCTCTCTTGCAGTGATTTTGGTTCAGCCTGGTTCTGCGGACATATTTCCTTCTAAATTGCTGAGCCAACATAAAGCGCCCTCGTCGTCTCAGAGGAGCTGACGTCACTGAGCCTCAGAGAACATCTTCCAGCAACACCAAGCTTCTTCTGACCTGAAGCAGCAGAATGCTCTTGTACATTGGCTTGTAGATAAAGTGTGGTTCAGTCAGGGGGGGACACAGACCTTTTGTGGCCCCGATGATGCAATCGATCAAAGACAAGTCTGACCTGGAATCTAAACTCAACAGGAAAAGCACATCTGTGGAGATTTTCTCATCAACACGCTAATGACAGCAGGTTGCTACCAAATCTTTTGATATTTCACACGCACATTGATGCTGCATAGAGGACGAAGCTTATCCATTTTGGTTGAATTCCTTGAAATCATTCAGGTCATAATAAGGTAATTGGTTACTTTTCCATGTAAACAGCTAGTGTGCACATAACCATAAGTTGTGTGCTCCATACAGTGTGCTGGCAGTGAACCCAGGACATAACAGAACCTTCCATGTTTAGCTCAGATATATGATGCCATTTTGTCCCTTGTTTGGGTGAACTGGGCGTGAAACCATCGCACACTGCAGCCTGAATATCAACAGGAACAAACTAATGGTGCAAATTACGGTGGAAGGTGCAGTGCTGCTCCCGATACGATGGTATGTTTGCTGATGAAATGAGCCAGTATTGATGAATGGGAAAATGGTATTGACAGGTGAGTAGACTTACCAGAATTAATGAATGTGGTTGTGTTTATTTGCGTGGAAACCATAAAGATACACTTAGGCTGGGAATCAGAGGTACTGAATATTTCCAGCACTTAAGTGAGTGCAGTGTGGAGACATAAAGGAATGTGGGTGTGGTGCAGTGCAGAAGTGTGTGTATCCTTCAGCGTCTATCATTACAATTGGTTACAGTGCTGCAGAGAACAAGCAATTCAACGTTTCTTTGTTTTCTCTGTAAAAGTGCAATTTTTAAAATTTCCCCAATTTTTTGGATTAATTCAATAAAGTTTATGACTCATTCTCAAAAATCAAGCACCTCCCAAAGTATTGCTGCTGTGGTAACCTCTTTGGTATGTAGCATTGCAGTGATCCAGTGTGTTCAAAAATGAATTATCGTCTGTGAGTGTTTAGTTTGAAACATTGTGTCTGCATTGTTTGTATCACAGACAGAGAACGCAATGTTTGTTTTGAGTCACCTTGCCACGGAGGCCTCACCCACCTTGGATTGGGGACAAGGGCTGCACATGTTGAACTGTTTAAGCAGTGACAAGAACTTAGACAATTATGCACTTGGTTCCACTCTTGTTTGAATTGAGTTACTTCAGTCAACTTGTTGGAACGTCTACGCATGCAGCAAATTAAACTTGGCAGCAATAAAAAGAAATGTTTTACCTCTTTGATAACTACATTTTTCCAATAGAAAAAATCCAATAAATTAATGAAACTTATTCGGGCAATGCGCACCTCACGAGAAGGACCCCAGCTTGGCCCATCACTGCCTGATTGTAGCTAACATGTTGTCACATGTTTGGCGTAGTTCTCAATCGCAGGGGAAACAGTGCTGCCATTCGCAAAACCTGCACGGCGAAGATTCCGAGAGGAGGAAAGAAGTCTTCAAGATTTAATACCACGAACCTAACAGCTCACTTGAAATATTGTCAAAACAATAAAGAAGGTCAATGTCTCCGTTCTGCAGGTGTTTGAACGCTGTAAAAGCTTCTCAAAAGATGGGGACACTTTTTTGTTGAAATGGATCTTGTGTTGCTTTTTTTTTTGAAGAATACATTTCATTTTGTTTGTTTATATTTTTGTAATTTAGACTGACAGTATTTTGGTACATTGAATTTTGTATTTGAAAAATATTTGACATAACATCACAACTACCTAACTGTATATTTACTGTAAATGACATTTTTGTGAAATGCATACAACAAAAAACTGCAGATTATATGCAAATTAAATTCAATATAAGTTTGTCGGATTCGCTATCGGCCATGAGAAGCAGAAAATTATTGGTTTTCGGTATCGGCTGAAATTTTTCTTCCCGTGCATCACTACTTGTGACATCACAAACCCACGGTGTGCTCCAAGCTTCCGCCCACAACTGCTGTTCTTTGCGAATGGGGTACGTGCAAAGCAGCGGCGTCTTCACTCTCAGTCCAGAGGCAAATTTTTATGAGCTACTTGTGCTCTGCATAAAGAAATCCCTGATAAATGCAACAGCTTTTTGGATTTGGAGTATAAACTTCATAACCACAATTAAATAAACAACTGACAAATATATAAATGACTATAAAGTAAGACTGGAGGACAACAAGAACATAACAAACACGGTTTGCACTGGAGGGGGTCTTTAAGCTGTTTTGTACAATGAAGTCTGGCAAAGAAATGATATTTGGGTTCAAACGCATCTTTCTGTGTGTTGAGCTGCTGACAGCTCTGCTGTCTTTTAACCGCCTCATTTCAGTCTGTTAGGTAGCGCCGCAAGTGTTTGACAACGTAAACAAATCCAATGACTCTGTAACTATTGTTCCGACTGGTATTTGCACATTTAAAGATAAAGTCCAAAGGGAAAAGCTTTTTTGCCCTGGTTCTTTTGAATGGATCACAGACACTCAGGAGAGCATTCATATAATGACAGTTTACAGCTATGAATCAGTTGATGAGTGCCAGTTATCGGTCATGGAACGAATACAAGATTTGCATTCAAAAGCCACATTTGAACTTTTGCCTGGTATCATGCCGTTTTGTGTGCATACTCTTTACCTCTTGACTGCTTGTTTAGCAGGAGATCTAGACTAGTTTGAGTAAAGAGCAACAGTCACGTTTGTTCTATTGGTAAATTCTTCAACGCAAAATATCTGCCTGAAGGCTTTACTAAAGTTAACTGTGCATCAGTTTCTCTCCATCCTCATTTTAAAAGCTGAGTTTTAATATTCAGTGCAGTGTGTTCGCCCAATTTGTATCCACTCTTGCATCTACTGTGGATAGACTCCTGCACCCACGTATAGATGTGCACTGAAAGGAAAGAAAACAAATCTGAGAGGGGCGAGACGAATTATGATAAAACCAAAGAAGGTTAAAACTAAACACGACAGACAATGCTAACACAGTGTGAGCGTTGTTTATCCAGCAACCAATTTTTTTTCATATTTTCAAGCAGGTAAACAATATGCAATTGGATACATTTTGACTAACATTACATGTGGCTGATTAACAAGGAAACTATTGTTTGGCTGAGTTGCTCCTGTGGTCGCACATGCTCCGTCTCTCCAAAATGCAAAACTCATCTGTCACATGCGGTGTTCTCACACTGTTTGGCTCAGCCTGCATGTGCTCAGTTTTATCTCCAAACCTCAAAAAAAGCTTTTTGACAAGAAGTGATAAGTCCCCCAATCTCTCCCTGGAGATGGATATCTGTCATCCGCTTCAGGCTGTATTTGCTGTTATTGTTCTGCGTTTAATCAGGCAGCAGCTTGATAACATTGCATGCCGCCTGTATTTGGGAAGCCATAGAGGGGGGCAAGGAAAGTGCAACTGTTTCTTTTAATAAACTCTTTAAGTCTGTACGTGTGTGGGAAAACTGACTCAGAATTCTCGTGGATGAATGCCTGCACCAAGATGGGTGCAAATGGTTTGTACCATACGAATTAATTTGAATTCTATTCATATTGTGTCAGCTGAAACATCTAAGGACACTTATATCAACTAAATAACCAACAACCATAGAAAAACTTACTCAAAGTCAGTTAGCTTAAGGATGCTAATTCGCGGCAATGCTAACTCGCAAAAACGAACATTTTAGGGAGTTGAATATACAACAGGAGCGACTCATTGATATCAGAAGAGGTGAGCCACTTACACATTAATTTCCCTTTTACTATGAACACAACTTGCATCAGTGACTGCCGTACCATTGTAGCAACATGTTAATCTGTGAATGTGAAAGGTGCGGAGAGAGAACAGTGGAGACACCAGGAGAGAGTTCTAGAAGATAATGAAGTGCAATTGTTACATCCCAGCTCAGATAAAGGTTGGAACGTGACAAATGCGAACTGTGACACGGTGAATGTAAAATGGTAACTCGGATTTTATTGTGCCAAAGAGGAATGTAGCTGACGGAACAAAATAAAGGTAACCTGGAGTTGGGTGCTGCGGTGCTGCTCAAATCAATAATAAAACTGTTACCATTACCTGAAGCAAAAATGTAGATCAGACTAAAAGGTATCTAAGAACCAAATAAAACCAACAAAAGAAAACAGAAACTGACTTCTTAAGCTATGGCATTAAAAAACAAAACAAAAGCAGCACCAATGACAACGACTTTCCTGTCTGTAAATTAACATAAAGACACTTTTCTCTTTACAACTATATATAACCTACAAAAACAAGGTCCCTCTCTACCCCAACTCAAACTACCACTTACAAAAAACTGACTAACATATAAAAGACAACTCAAAAAGGAACCTTAAGGGCTTTAATAACAAAAAAGGAAACAAACAGCACTGAATGAATGTTTGCAGGTCTTTTGTCTTCCAGCTGGGTGAAGTTCAGTCCGTGATTGGCTGAGCAATTATCCAATCGAGAGGGAAGGAGGCGAAGGTGTGGTGTCGAAGGCCAATTCTCATTGCGTGAGGGCACACAGGAATTTGCATGGGAAACAAGCAATAATTAGAGCAAGCAGTAGACAGTTGTAACAGCATTGTTAGATGTCCACATCGATGTCCATGCAGGTAAGAGCAAACAGAAACCCAGTGCACAAAGTTTCTCCACGCAGTTTAAATCTATAGCAGCTGAAGTTAGACGGTAGTCAGGACTAACCCTGTCCTCTTTAGTTCAAACCTTTTCTTAAAAGGAAGACACTCTATTAACATCCTTGGCTGAAAGTGGGAGCTGGTTCCACAGGAGAGGAACCAGGTGGCTATGAGCTATCAGCTAGACCTCCCAGGTTCCTCTCATTGGGACAGGACGCCAAAGGATCTCAGTCTAGTGTGAAGTTAAGTTGAGTTAGTTTGATCAGGAGGAAAGACAGTTACAGTGGGTGCAGGCCTTTTTGTCTGCGAGAATGCATGAGATTGCTCTCACAAAGGCTGTCCAGGACTCCATCAACAGTTGTCAGAGAGAAAAAACCCTCATAGGAGCCAGCAGACACAACAACCATCGCCTACCTTGTGCCCTATGACATATCACAGCTAAGATCAGCAGTGGCTGATCTTCGCCACCACAAGCCTCCCAATGATTTACATCCCAAAGTGTCATTGTGTCCCTCATAATCTGCTGTTGGCTGTGCTGTAAATGCACTTGAAGCTTGACCTGCTCTTCCATGGACTTTTCCACCATTTTGTTCTTTGCTCTAAGGATCATCGTTTGGTTTGTCTCAGTGGGAAACTCCAAACAGTGACGGTGCCAAATTAGAAATTGGCCTCCCCCGGGTCGCGACCAATGTGTGCTTCGATTGTGGGAGTTTTGGCTTGGATTCGAACTTTAATGCTGTGTGGTCTGTAGACCCCGTCATGCCTCCTAATGACCACTCCAGGGCAGGCAGCTGAACAAGGACAGCATGAGGGAATGAATGAGCCAGTGAGAGAATATTAGCTGGAATTACTTGCTCGCACCTCAGACAACAAATCATACTTGGCCCCAGAAAACCAGTGAAGTGAATCCTATATTTCTGTCAATTTGGCAGTAATGGGCTCAGAATACTGCAGGAATTCTTTCGAAAATACTAATAAAGTCAGCCCTCACTCTAATCCCCATTACCCCCCGACCACCACCACCACCACCAGCACCACGCCATCCCCCCCCCCCAATGCCAGTGAGCAAATATAGTCGCTTATCCATCAATCACAGGCCTGTTCATTGCTCCATTACGTTGACCCTCCTGTCAGATTCATTTAAGTTGCCTTCTTGGCTCAGTGGAACCATCAGGCAACAAGAAAAGCCATACCAGCAAAGGCAGCTCTGTTTTGTGGTTTCACACAGCGGGCCGGCTCACTGGGAGTGAAAAGGGGAGCCCTCGCCTGGTGGCTCGGTCTGATCAATAAAGCAGGCATTTTTGATGGTGTTTCGGTTGATTTCCTTGTCTCCAACAAGAGCAAGGAGCCAGGGTGACCTGCAATTTTCCCAGGCGGCAGTCCTTCTCATGTGTGCTTCCCTCAGTTGTCGTGTAACAATAATGGTCAATCTCCCAGTGCTTGTCACTTCAGTAAGATGTCAATTAATTGTCAGGTAGTCTCTTGCCGCCACAGCCTACCCTTTCACACAGAATGCTGTTTTTGATTGATTGAGGTTTTTTTTTTGATTGACTGGTGTTTTTGCCATGGGGACAAAAAGCTTCTCCTGATATGTTGCCGTCTCTTCAGCACACGTTGCCATCTTTGTGTGGATGAGGCCTGAATCTGTACCCATCTGCACTCACAGGCTGCAGGACGGTCTGCTGAAAGAAAGGCCCAGATAAAGACATTAGCCCAACTACCACCTGTGAGGATCATTAGAATAGAGCTAATTAGGCTAATCCCTGCCACCAGTCTCATCCAGCTCACCAGTGATGCCACAGACATTGAGAGATCAGCTGATGAGCTGAAGGAAGGCTGAGACTCTGTACTTCCTTCCTTCCTTCCTTCCTTCCTTCCTTCCTCTCTTCCTCTCTCCTTCCATCATTTATATCACTTTTTCATTCAGGATCCAGCCTGGACAGATCACCAGACAGTCACAGGACTGGTAGAGACACCGTCTGTCACATACACACTTATTGACACATTTGGGGTCAACACCAGCGTTTACTGTACCTGTGTCTGGGATAACTTCCTGTCACTGTTTCAGTCCAAACCAAGAACCCAAATCAGTCTGTGTTAAATGTAATGAAATGCACACAAACAAGAGACTAAACTCCAAAAGACCTTTGGAAACATCACGCAGTTAACTGTACAGCATCCAAATCTTGTTTGAAGAACATGCAAGAAACAAAAGTGATTACCAAAGGGCTTTTAACTCTTTTGAGTTGCCTAAAATCAGCTCGTAATTCACCTCTTCAAAATGAAATGATTCCAATTCAATAGACTTCCTCCTCCAACTTGTACTGATGTTCATGTTGGATATCAAAAGATCGTAGAACACACTAGAAGATCTTTACTTATGGTGTAAGCATACAATGAAATCCTTGGTACCCCCAGACCTTCATTTTTGGTTTAAAATAAAGGTCCTGTTGAAGTGGTAGAGTGAGTTAATGCTCAGACTTTAGAGTGAGAGGGTTCTTGGTTCCCTTGCCGAGCTTTTCTCCTCAGAAACTTTTGTTCTCCCCTTGTGTTTGGGAGTTTAATCCTCCCATCATCAAAAAAAACATGCTCATGAGGTCCAGTGGTGTGCGCGTATGTGTGCTCTCTGCCGTACATACAAGCAGGAGTGTTTTTCCTCTGGCTTAAACTGCCACTTGGTGTACCCGAGTGTGCTTTGTCTTCTGTCACAAGTGTCTGCTGTTCAACCAGCAGCGTTTTGTACAAACCTTATCCAAATTGGATTAATTGGAGAAAAAAAAGTATTTTTATGTAAAAACTTTTGATGCAACACAATAACAATTTTAAAAAAATTCTCTGGCGTGGTTGAATAATTCATTTTTATTTTTCAGCTCAGAATAATGGCTAGGATTTTTTTTTTTTGTGTTTGCTGGAAAAGTTGCCAACTTGGACTTGGTTTTTGCTTGTGTGTGGAAGGGATTTGGCAGTTGTTGGTGTTATGTCATAGGTAATGGGCCCAGGGATGCTGGTGGGCTGCATGGCATTGATCACAGCTGTTGGCAAATATTTCAGCCTTAAGCCTGGAATTAGTTCACTGGTCATGATTAAGACTGAGTCTCAGGCAGCAGAGCTGGCTGGAGAGGGATGGAAACAGACCAGCTGGTTGATACATTGCTTCTAATCCACATGGCCACATGGCCAGTGTTTACTTCCTTATATTACACCCTGGACTGGAGACGTAGGAGCAGCAGCTTTCACCTGTCTGCTTCCTTCCTTCTCTTCCCATCTGCTCTTTTACTCTATTAAACTTTGTTCCCATCTCATTTCTTCCATAATTCAATTGTCATGTTTTGAAGGTGTAACACACGACCATGGCACAGTTGTTTGAGTGTGTGCGACATGACAGTTTCAGGTGTGTAGAAGCTAATTCGTTTTCTGCATCAACCAAAAATACACAGATGTCTCACTTTTTGCAACCTTTCTGCATCCTGAAAACAGTTGTATTTTCCAAGTAGATTCAGAGAAAGTGGTGAAATGGTGAATTAATCATCTAAATTGTGCTACATTCCTTGGCCTCTTTCAAACCTTTGCTGACCAGTATCAAAAAATATCAAAATACTCTTTTTATGGTCTGATCCCACGTTTTGTGGACAAGGGTCCAAGCCAGACACCCACAAACACATTCAAAAGGTTTCAAAAATGAATTTTTTGCATGATAGTTCCCCTTTAAAGACACATTACGGAACTTTGCAAGTTTTTTACTCTCCATCTCCCCCTAAAGTCCTAGGATGGTACGATACTGTCGTAAGACCAAACGTTCATCTGTGCGCCGTGTCAGCGGCGCTTTGCGAGTTCACATCATTATTGTCCTAACTTCAATGATGCTCATACACCTTATGAGCACATAAAAAGCTGCAATGTCCAGCGGCAAGGTACAGTATATTCACCAGACATAAAAACAAGATTAGCACAAGCTAAAACCAGGAAAGTGAAATGCAGACGCAACGTAAGGTCGACCCAAAGTTACATAGTGCAGTGGCTGAGCCGCGGGGCGCCGCTGGGTAATGACGGCTGGAAAAATGTTTTTAATGGATGTTGGTGTGCCATCAAAATGAGTCAGAAAAGCATATTTTTAAGGTTTAAAAGTTACGTAGTGCGTCTTTAAAGTCTTAGTCCTGTGACAGTTATTCTATGAACTGTTCACACTACAGCAAAACCTTAAACAATGAGAGAAAGATCAGAGACTTTCCAATTCTTTTGATAGGACTTCCCAGGGCAAGTCCATCACAGAGACAGTAGGTCAAATCATCGTACAACTCGTATGTCATGTGCGGCTTCTGCCTTCAACCTTGACCTGAGTGGGCCTTCACAACCTTTGGTTTGGTTTATTTTACCCGTTTATTGACAAAATTATTGGTTGCCGGCCGGTGAAGATGTTGTCATCAACAAGTCTTTTCACTGCTTCAAAAGAGTTATGGTCGTATTGGTCATCCGATCAGAATAGCAGTGCTGATGTGTTGTTTCTGGGTTGAGTAGATTTATGGGTCGTCTGTCATTAAATAAACACAGCACGCCCTCAAGACTTACGTTGTGTTGTAGTGGTCTCATGACACAGCTGAGAGGTCTCTGACCCAGGCCTACGTGGTGTCCTACTGTACAGAGTTTGCATGTTCTACCTCTGTTTGGGTGTTTCTCTGTGGGCACTCCATTTTCTCCCACAGTCCAAAAACGTCCAAATGAGAGCAGTTACTGATGATGTTTTGCCTGTACAACCTGAACAACCTTCCTCTGGTTTAAGCTGGAATGGACTCCAGAAGCCTGCAACCCAGAGCTGGGCATCAGTAACATCGATGGGTGGTGTGTGTGTGTGTGTGTGTGTGTGTGTGTGTGTGTGTGTGTGTGTGTGTGTGTGTGTGTGTGTGTGTGTGTG
>JAUESE010094516.1:0-12166 GCA_032274725.1 Malacoctenus triangulatus | reverse complement strand
AAAGTTACATAGTGCAGTGGCTGAGCCTCAGGACGCCGCTGGGTAGTGACGGCTGGAAAAATGTGCTTAATGGATGTCTGTGTGCCATCAAAACGAGTCAGAAAAACATATTTTTAATGTCTAAAAGTTACTTAGTGTGTCTTTTACAGAGGATGTGGACACGGATAAACAATATTAAGCAAAAAAAAAAGCGAATTCGCTCATCAGTGCAAGAGCGTGGCCATTCCACAAGGTTGTGTCCACAGCATTTGCCGTAGAGGTCATGGGCTTTTGGGGGGGACATCGCCTGGTTGGGTTAAACAATACTTAGGGCCTCCGTTTTTATGACGACCCCATCCACGGCGAGCTCGTGGCGTTTCTTATGGGGCACGACCAAAAGTGAGCAGAGTCGCGCTGAGCTGCTGCAGTGTGAAAGAGGCATCACGTCCTGTCGCGTCTTCAGGTAGACATTCACACCTTCACCAATGACTCAGTCCGACAGGGAAGTCCCAACACGCTATGAATCTAATGGAGCGGAAACCGTGAACACGTCCGGCTTCGAACTGGCTGACGCCGACGCTCCAGATCATCTGAAAGCTGCATTTGTATCGTGAAGGCATTCGAGTGGCTGTTTTCCATCCTGCTGTGAAAACTGACCCCGGCCCAGCGCCAGCTAAGTGACGTTTGAGGCACACTATTATTCCATAAGGAATCACGTTCCAACAGACAACCAAGCACTTCTAAGGTGCTGCGTGTTGCACTCAGAAAGTGGGACGTGGCCTCCGACGGAGCGTCTCCTGGTGGCCAGCAGGGAGGCCTCCGTTGCTGACGGTGGAGTAGCTGCACGCCAGCGTAGTAAAACAATCACAGAAACGTCCGCCCATCCAGCAAAATGTCAGTTATTTAACGTGCTTATGTAACAATAGCCGAGCTTTTTCGTAACTTCACAGAAAAAAAACAAAAGGCCCAGCTTTTGTGCTGTGCTTGGTTGGGACACTCGCTCCTGATAGGGAGGTTTGCTGTTTGAAGTGGGCCTTTTTGTTCTCAATTGCTTTGGCTTTCTGGGAGCTGCGAGCTCGGCTGCAGATGGGAATATCTGCCAGCAGTTTCTTCCAGGAGCACCGAATCAAATGTAGATATCTGCTGGATAAAGGTTGTCACCTCGTGCTCACTCCACCGTTGACACTGTTTGTATATGCAGTGCTGTACCATAGCAACTAACTCCTGGTGAAATGTGCCAAAACCAGAGAAAAGGTGATTTTTATTTCTCAGGGATGGATGTCCATGTATTCTTTCTTTTCTTTTTTTCTTTTTTTTAACCAACTACTGTTTAGATTTTGGGCTCTAATGACTTGCGCGCACCTTCACTAACATTGCAGGTCAAAGTTTGCAAGCATTACAAGCATGCCTTGGAGGAATGCCACGTTTGAGGGCTCCTGTGGACGTCCTGACTTCTCATTAATGAGGCTAATAGTTTGCTGCCTCTCCTATACGTCACCTCCGGCAGGATTTGGCATGTGTTCGTCTCATAAATCAAAACCACTAGTAAAGAAGATAGAGTGCTGTTGCATTCAAACACCAGTCAGTATAGCCCCCCCCTAAGACCCCCACAGTCGAACTGTTTGTTCACTTGTGTCACACAAAGACGTCACAATGTGCTGTTTCGTATTGTATCAATGATAACCAGGTTGTTAAGTGATGAAAAAACAGGTGTAGCTTGAACACGACTTGTGTAGAAGTACTTGATGTCTCTCAGGAGACAGCAGCTAGCAACACTAGTAAACACAACACAGCTAGCCTCTCAGGCTATATTGTAAGCTAACCTCGATCACCTTTAGGAGCTTGATGCTCCGCAGCTGAAAAGCATTAGCTGCAGGATAACCAAGAACTTTCTTGATGGATTTTGATGAGTTTTATGGGAAGTGTGAAGAGTAGAACGCGGAACAAGTGAATATATGTTGGTCATGATCCAGTCATCAAAAATGATGTCTATGGTGTTTTATAAGAGTGAGGCTCTGTGAGTGCTTGTAGTCATTGAGGTTTTAGTTGAAATTGGAGCACCGCGACCCCGCAGAAGCAGCAGGAAGGGAAAGTAGCACTGGTGGTCATTTCATATTTTCAGCGCCTTGTTTTTGTCGGTGCCGAAACCCTGAAAAAGTTTGTGTGCAGACCTTCATTCCTGTTACTTCTTGTCAAAGTTCACTGTAAATCCACCGTCACAATCAAGTGTTTACTTCTGATTACTTGAACACAATGAGAGAAGCATAAATCAAAAACACCCATCATGTTTGAGGCGAGATCAGGTTGCACCACTTTAACACACGTTACAGAAACAAGACTGATCATGCATGGTGAGCTACACTCCCTGCATCCTTCGCTCTTATACAATCCCGTCAGTGTACACAGCTGTGGCCCAGTGTTCACAACACGTGGGGGCGGCGATGAAAGCTCGGTCCGAGCCTGGCCGCTCTTCATGAGGAACCCTCTCAGAGGCTTCCTGTGTGAATGGAACTGGCTGAGCCAAGCAGGCACAAGTTCACTGAAACAAAGCTGCTCTTCTCACTGGTGGCCTTTTCCTGCATCACAATGACCTCCCGCACAGAAAGTGCACATGTTGCGTTCATGCATCAGCACACGCGCAGTAAACAACCGCTGACAACAGCTGAGGAGACACTGATCCAGTGGCCACATCCACCAAGTTTGATGTCAAACACACCTGGCCTTTCAAATACGCGCACATAAACCAAAACATAGGAACAACTTTGAAAAGTCCCCCCAGTTTATTGCAAAAAATACAAGTATATCCTGAATATGTTCACATTTATTTACTTTTGGAAACCGAATTTTTCATCAAAAACTTGAACTCGTGAAAAAGTGTTTTCTTGACCATCACATCACACTTCTGGTGCTTCTCAGAACAGCATTTATGCAGCATTTAGCATGTTTAGCAAACGAGCACTCATTGGTTTGCTTGGATGTTAGCATTATTCTGCTAGCAATATGGAAGCTTTCTTTTTTGGCTGCGTCAATGATTTTTCAGCTAAGAGCATTGTTGTCATCTGCTTATCAACATCATTCAGTCCGCAGGTGAAACGTGATTTAAGTCGTACTGTAGAACTACAGTCTGTAGCGACATGCTTCGATGGTAAATAACCAGTCAATAATAGTGTGACTTGTGAGACGTGAAGGGAAAGGGGAGTAACACAAGGGCTCTGGAGACAGGAGTGTTTGTGCTCCAGGCCTCAGAACTCCACATTCACAAGCACCCACCCAGGAAATTTCTATAGTGAACACCGGCTAGTTATATGCACCAGGGTCCGTCTGTCCTGCAGTGCGCTCCTCTGTCCCTGGGTTAATGTCCCGATCCAAGGGACGGTGCACGAGGTGCCCCTGGGTCCCAGTGTTTGTTATCAAGGTCACAGAAGGTCAGTGCATCTTGCTGTTTTTGTGTGACATCATCACGCCGGCGTCGCTTGACTTCTGATCCATGAACGACTCTGACAGCTTTGCACACATGCACGCGCGCACACGCACCGTTCTGGCCCTGTGCTGTCTTGTGAGGAGTGGCTGATTGTTCAGCTATTAATAGCCCTCCTGACCGTCCAGCCTGGCTGGGATCTGTCTGTGGATCAGCTCAGACAGGAGAGCGCCACACCACAGGCCTCAACACACCTTTGTGTGTGTTTGTGAGTGTGCGAGTACATGTTCGTCTTTATGCCTCACTTTTCCCACCATGAGCTGGGGTCAGTATTCGCAGCCTCTTGTCACTTCCTGTCCTTAAGCTGGTGGCAGCATGGTGACTTCATCAGTTGAAGTACATGTCAAAATGTAAGACTTGCCCCTCCCTCTTTTCTTTTTTTTATTTCCGTGTGTGTTTGTGCGGGGGCACAGGCGGCACGGCCAGCGACACACAAGTCAAAGGCTTGTTGTGCTGTGAGAAAGAACAAGAATGCTGTTGTTCCCATGCTGTCAGCATGATCCGGCTGCACTGAGCATGCTCACGCACATAACAAAAATTGGATTGTCTCTCGAAGCCTTGGCCAATGGTGCCACATCTATAGGCTGCGACTGAAGTAGTCATGACACTCGTCCTGCGGGGAGGAGCAGGTGGGGCAGCTTCTTAAACAGGTAGTTCACAGTAAGACTTTTCTTCTTCCCCTCCACACACCATCCTCACCATTCACTCCAGTGACACACACTCTTCTTATCAGCTGCTTTTAATCCTCGGTGGGAATTAGACTCTGGTTGCTTCTTCCAGCTCTCACCTGACATGAAAACTGCTGCCAACTGCTATTTGCTCCACGGCACTCTTCAAAGAGAATGGGCCGAGTGTATGTACGGAGCGTTTAAAGACTCTCTTTGCATCGACGACATTCAGACTCTGACGCTGGTGGATTTTTATCCTGGAGGCTTCGGTCCCCCTCCCTCGGCTGTGGCGGCCCCGGCATGAAACGGCATGAGTCATTGTGGACTCCAGCTGATGGAAATGGAATGAGACTGTGCAGAGCGGGACTGTAAGCGTCACGCAGGCTGTACGGGTGGAGGAGGGCTGACTTAATGACATGGAAAAAAAGGGTTTTATGCTAATGACTGTCTAAATTTATCTCCTACTTTGTGGAGGCACACACACACACACACACACACACACACACACACACACACACACACACACACACACACTCAGAAAAACAGATGCATGCTCACATGCACACAGACAGGAGCCCACCAGTCGCACAGTGAGGCTCAGATAAGGAGACATATTCTGCTCTATGCATAAAGCAACTATTTTAGGCTGTCGGTGCTAAACACAGACGGCACCGGGGGGGGGGCACACGAAGAGTGATATTACTAGTGAGTGAGTGAGAGACAGATTGGGGGGTATCGGGAGGAGAGTAATTGCAGGACTTGCAGCCGGTTGTTGCTGTCCTCTGGGAAAAGAGTCCCGTCCCAACAGAAAGCAGGTCGGACCCCACCAGCCAGTTTTTCTCTCCGATGTTTATCAGTGTGTGTGCCTGCAGGAAACCTGACACAAACAAGTACATAAACATGTGGGTGGGAAGGCCAGTCCAGAATAATGCACACTTTTATCATTGACATGTTGTCCGAACAACCCTGTGTGCCTCGGTGGGACTGGCTTTGATTTCTACAGATGATTATTGTGTTCATGACACCTGGAGTGTGTTAGAGGCAGCATGTCCCCCAATCTTCGTTACCAGCTGATCAACATGATCAGTAAAACTGCTTCACATCTATTGGCCCGATCATTATTTTTTCACAAGTCCCTTCAAAGAAAAAAGTAAACTGTCAATAAGTTTTGTTTGTTTCCTCCTGTTTCTTGTTTTTCGGTTGCGTCTGTGCCAGATCGTCAAATTGTCCAAAGGGCCTATTCTGATATCACATCAGAGCCCCTCCCCCTCTCTTCCTGTAGAGTCACCACAGATGTGTGATGTCTTCTCCCGCACACGTCGCAGCTCACTGACTGTGCACTTGGTAGAAATGCACGCGCAATTCAACTTTCACCTTCTTTGCACAAACTGCAGCATGGAGCTCTAACTGAGGAGGTGCTGTGCTGATGTTAGCATTTAGCTCCGAGTGTGGCTGTGCCTAAAGGCAGCCTGAGAAAGCCCACAGTACGGCTGTGGCCTCTTGGTTCTGTTTTTTTTTTTGTGTTAGAGGGAGGAGAGGGAAGTTTTGCCTGGGGGGGGGAATGACTTACATCTGTTCATTTTGTGCGATCCCTTTTCTGCCAGTTGACAGTCTGGCTGCCTGAAGTGCAGCTCGTCCCCAAACCCACGAGTGAGGTTAGAACCTGAGCAGAGGCGGAAAAGTTCGGAAGCCGGTAAAATGTTTGTGGCCGCTGTGTGGGAATCCCGAGGATGGATGAACTCCACATGCAGCGCTAAAGAAATGAGGACCCATACTGATGGCTACGGTAACAATTACACGGATGGACAAAAACGATTGTTTGTAGCAGCCATTTCTTATCAACACAACCATGGAGGTTTGTTGTTTGGAGCTGGTAGCAGATTGATCATGTGATGCTCAAAGTTAATGGTGTCCACCTCCACTCCTGGAGGGCTTCCTCCATTCCTTCCTTCCTTCCTCAGACCTTCAGACGTCTCCCTGCTCCATCACAGCTGCTGTAAACGAGCGTGATGTCATGCAGCTCTGCAGCAGCCTGCTAACGAGCCTCATTGGATTCAGGTGTGTTGGAGGAGAGAGAACCTGATAAAGGGTTGGAGGTTTTTTTCCTGGAGTTTTGCAACTTTTGTATGCAGGTCCAGACTTGTCGTATGCACTCAGTGCCAAAGACAAATATCAGCAACTGCACTCGACACACAATGGGCGTTAAATTTACCGATAGGCTGATGCCAAATTCTCGGTCCTGGGTGTTGTAGAGAAAAGCAGAAACGGTGGTGTGAGAATGAGGTGAAAGGTGGCACCGAGCAGCGTCGGTGCCTCCTGCAGTGCCTCTGCAGACACAGACATGCACGCTGTATCTCACTCAATAATGAGCCCCAGGAAGGCGGCTTATCTCCGTCTCCCACTGCATTCACAACGACTTCCTGCCTCCCACCCTCCTCTTCAGCTCCTTCCCCTCTGCCAGTCAGTGTGTCAGCCAATGAGGAGGTTCCTTAAAGCTGAGCCCGGCCCAGCCCTGTGCCACAGCTCCCAGGAGGGAACTCCCTCACAGCCCATATGGGCTCACCGTCGCCTGGATTCACACGTGGTCTGTCCTGCATCCATCCATGCACACCGTGCCCTGTAAATATACTGCCAGTGGAGATGGTTCACATTGGTGAACCAAAGGAAGAGCAAGAAGTGAAAGGAAGCCCTCTGCCAAGAAAGCTTTAATGCAGTTTGTCAGCAGCGAGAATGGCAGCGGCCCAAAATCCTACCTGCGTAACATTTGTTTGCGAGTCTCCATGCACGAGTAATCACACAATACCACCTTTTTTTTTTAATTCCCCACCCGTTCCGAGGTTAGTCTCCCTCCCTCCTTTTAGTTACCCCAGCCTGCATCTGTTTCTTTAGATTTGCTGCAGTGCTTTTAGACTCGAAAAGTGCTTTTTTTTCCCTGCGACTTTGGTTTGAGTCTCCAAGCAGTGTGCAGCATGGATGCTCTGCCTTCCATCGCGAAACAATGGGAGCGCCGTACCCCAGGGTGAGGTTGACTTCAGAGCGAATCAATAATAGAAGAGGAGATCCATGTATTATGGATGAAGAAACAACGTAGCCTGGCACTGGAGCTTGTCTATTGCAAAGTGTTTATTCAATAAACAACCGTGCTAACACTCGCGACACACTGAGAGGAAACACATTCGGCCTCATCTTTGCACCGATCCTGCCATTACGGAGACTAATGATGTGCTGCGTAATCCTGCTGTGCAGTGTGACGTCGGGGTGACGTGGAGGCGAGGGATGGTGTTGAGCCAGGAAACTCCAGTGGAACGACTGAATCCCGTGCCGCGCTCTGGCCGCATGTGTAGGGCCCCCGTTCACGTAAGAGCAGGGTGGCAGCTCGGGTGCTGCGGTGGCAGCTCCCACTGTAAAACTCACATGCGACAGTGGAAAGTCGATATAAGTGTTGCCCAGGTGACAGAACCGTTTCGAAGACGGCTACCTTTGCTTTGACGGTTTATTTTCACACCTGCCGCCATTCATTCGGAGCATCCATCTCCTGCGGAGTGTTTCACCTGTTTGGCATGTCGGCAACTAAGAGTGGACTGTAAATTAGTGGAGTCGCTCGTGCGATCTGCCTAGCAACCGTGTTAACACCAGCTTCCTGCTGAGTACACACAGCAAATGGTGATAAGACGTCCTGCCAGGTGTGATGTTCATAATGTTTTATGGAGACGGTCCGGATTTACCATCACATCATGCACAAACTCAAACCACCCGAGCAGCTCTCCAAACACTCCGTCAGTCTCCTGAGTGTGTCTGCCGAATGGTTTGTGAATGAGTGTGGGTGACAGTCGGTTTGTGCAGAAGTGGACGGCACGCTTTCGAAAAAGTAAGGTCTCCTCGTGCAGGTTGCTGTTCGCCGCCACGGTCGCCTCTCCTGCAAGCCGCCCTCAGCCCTGTCCCGTCGAACAATGCAGCTCGCCCGTCACTCCCTTCCACCCCCTCCCACATGAAAATTCCTTCTGCACAAAGCGGCATGTTGTGATAACCGGGGAGGGGCGGATTTTCAGACTCGTTCCAAGTTCCTCAAGTTCGGCGTCAAGTGTGTTTCTCATTGACCGCGATTCATAGTCGGAGTATTAAGCTGTAGAGTTGGTCTGGTCAAGCCCAGCGCGCAAAATGCTTTTATTGCTATATAAGGTGTGTTTGTCTGCGCTTCGGTGTTTGCTTAGGTCATGTTTGACTTACTGTAGGCTATTTCTGCCTCTGTGACTGTAAAGAGCCTTGACTGCCTGCTGGTTGGTGGAGAGACCAGTCGGTCGGTCAGTCAGTAAATCTCCCCCTCATTCACAAAGCAGCTTTTTATTCAGCAATTGGAATTTTTTTTTGCTTCAAGAGGGTCTTCAGTGTGAAGTGACGTCAGAAGCAGTGGTTTGAGGTTTGCATGGGAAAACAACCCCCTCGCTTAAAAAAAAAACTACACTGTTCAGATGTGATTCGTTGATATCTGCACGGTTGCTCCATTTATTTTTAGTTCCTCGTAATTGGAAGAGTGTTAATTTACTGTTTTTGTTCAGTCTCTCTTTGCGAAAATCTGGATATCTCTCTGTTATTTCCATCAGTCCATGAAGCCTTCACAAGGACAATAAATCTACTTTTTATAAGCAAAAGGCTGCCAGTGTTTGAACATTTCCTCTCTTTGCACATGTGGGTTTGGCTGTTTGCCCTGGATTGACACAGGATAAGCCTCTGACTCAACATGCGCTGATAATGCCACAGAAACACTACCCATAGATAAAAATGACGCACCTAGACGGTAAACAAATGGCCAACCGGTCGCTCAGTCTTTGTTTGCTTTGGCTTTTCTCCCAGTTTAACCTCAAACTGTCACAGCGGGGTGAGCTCACACCCATTTGCTTTAGCTTCTCCCGTTGGATTGTCTGGTAATTATTCTAATCTCAGTCCCGTTTGAGTTCCGTGCCTCCAACAATACACCCCCCCCTGCAAACAATGGTGGGACAATAGAAGCCGGCTTTGCTGCTGCAAAACATCTGATATGAAACACTCGGGCCGACGCCGCCGATGACTTGTGGCTACTCCCTGTTAGCCGTGAGCTCGGCAGGGCCTCGGTACTTAGGGCTATATCGGGCCCCTCTCCCTTTCTCTCTCATTAATCATGCAGGATCCATAGATAATGGATGGTGCTCACGCTGTCTCTCGCCTTTCACTGCCGGCCGGCCAGACGGATCCGCTAACATGACCTATATACATTGGCAGGCCAGCGTGTATTTAGATGTGTGTCGCTTAGTCTGACATCAAACAAACATAAAGGGAGGGGGGGGGGGCTCGAGTGAGTGGGCGTCAGTCACACCTCGTGCAGCCCGTTGTGTAATCCCTCCATGGGTGTGTGTTTGTGTGTCCGTCCTGCATGTGTGGACTCAGACTGAAGGCAGGGCACTCGAGGAGGGAACGAAGGAATAAATCTGCAGCCTTTTACTTGGCATTTTGCAAGGTGTGTGCGTGCGTGTGTGTGTGTGCACAACAGGATGAACAGGCCAGCCACACAGGACGAACAGACACACCAAACATCGTCCCTGAGTCATCGCTGTGTGTGAGAAGAGGGACATATGCAGACATCAACACAAACACGGCATCGGCTTTTACCTGCATCTCAAGTTGTCATACAGCGTTGGATGTCAGCTGGTACCTGGGCCCAAGTTGGCATGATGAGGCACTGGGCTTGACATCATAAACCTGGGATCAATGAGATTTAATGACACGACCCCCGTTTTTTTTTTTCCCTTTGACAACATACGGGCCAGCATAAGTAATCAGACAGAGAGCTTCCCGTTGCCCTCCCTGTGAGGGATTCAGTCCATCTCACTATTGACGGGAGTAAAGCCTCTTTGCTCTCCGATTCAGACTCATTACGAGATGAGTCGGGGTCTCAGACTGCGTCTCCAGCCTGGCTTGACTGTGACCTGTCAGGGAGGATAGGTTATCCACAAGCAGCATGTATACAAGGGGTTTAAGTGACACTTTATAAACTGCTCCTAATTATCGGTGATCATTGAACCCTATAAATCATGCATCATAAAAACCTTGTAACGTGTGTCTCTCCTGCTGCAGGTTAACTTTGTGGCATGTCAGCTGTTTGCCCTGCTGATGGCCGTGTGGTTTCGGATCTACCTCCACCCCAGTAAGACCAGTCCCTTCATCAGACATGTGGTGGCCACGCTACTGGGCTTCTACTTGGCCCTCTTCTGCTTCGGCTGGTGAGTCACGCCGCTCTTTGTTTGCCTCGCCTGTGCTCGTCACTGCCCTTTAATGCCCTTCCTCCGTCCCTTCCCTCTTTCCTTCCTTCCACGCTCCCTTCCGTCCTCACTTCCTCCCAGTGTCTTCCCACAGTGTTGCGGCAGAGACATTGTTCCCCTGCAGATTGCCGTCCTGTCCCAATTTCATGCTGTTGTGATTACAGTTCTATAGAATGCCTCAGGGTTTTGCCTGCATCATGTTATTATTCTCCTGCTTCGCTCACTGGTAAATAATTATACTGTGATCGTGTGATGGGAAGAGATGTTAAACACTGACTTTAGTCCTGAACCCTTCTCTCACAGGCCGTTTCCCACATTTCCCATCAATGCATGGTCATCCATTTTTACAACAAAGTTGAATATTTTTTAAAGTTTGCTGGTGTTTGTACAGCAGGAGTCACTTATTAACACTCATATTTGTGGCATTGTTACAGATCCTTACTACATTTTCCCTTCAGGTTGACACCTCCTGGGTTATTGAGTCTTTTACTGCATTCTGTGTTGCTTCATCCAAGAAATCCTGCCTGTATGTGCACCTGTGCACACACACGCACTATTTGTGAGGCCCATCCATTGACCTAATGCTTCTGAAAAAGCAGGTTTGGTAAGCAGTGGAAAAAGTGCAGGAGCAAGGGATTAAAGTTTAAAGTTTGGTCATGATCTGGTGATCCACAATGATGACAAGCCACAATTCTGTGGCACTTCCTGAGTGTGTGGCCCTTTAAGAGAGGTCGAAGCAGGAAAAGTGAATTGGGCATTCTGTCGGGGGCTTGCACTCTCTGAGTGCTTGTCCTTCGGTGTTCACCAGTAAAGTCCATCTCTGAAATATAGATTGCCTCCATAGTCGTATTCATCAGACTCGCTTTGCTGTTTGTCTCCTCTTGTTTCTGCCCCTCCCCTCTCAGCCTCGCCCGTCTCTTTCTCCCCCTGCCCAGCTACATTCTCTTCATCCTTGCCAAAGCAAATGGGTCGATCGGGTGGTAACTGATATCCAATTAGAAAGTTATTGCCCCGTAATAGACAGCCCACTGTACCTCTGGCACACTGCCGCTCAAAGTGCTGCTGTGTGTGTGTCAGTGAGTGAGTGCACATAGGGAGAGCAAAGCTGGGCAGGAAACCTGAGCCCAAGTTGTGCCCGGCCAACAGCAAGTGGAAAAATTCCAAGCGCAAGTGTTACCTGGTCATCGGAGAGACAGACAGAGAGACAGAGAGAGAGCAAGACAGAGAGACAGACAGACGGGAGCTGGTTTGGGCTCCCCAGCAGACGGCTCGTGTTGCACCACTCTGCCGACACTGAGCCGCTGTCGGGTGAGCTCACTTGTGTTGGGAGACGCTCCATTCCCACATGGAAATTGTCCTCCTGCCAGCGTCGCCTATCGCGACTCACCAGAGGAGCAACAGATACTTCTAGCACAAAGGTGTCACCTGTGAAGGAGCTGGTCTGTTTTAGGTGCCACTGAAGTCCTGGTGGATCATGTCAGAGCAGTGGCCTGTAAAGTATTGAGTGGGTTAGACACCTAGATGCCCACGTTGGTGGAGAAAAGGCTTACTGAATTGGATTAAAAGAATGAGGTAAATTCAGTTGATGTGAGGTGAATGAGTCTAGTTATCGGCTCCACTCTGTTGTTTTGGATTTTTCATCCAAAAGATCTGATGGATTTTTTAACTCACCAAGTTATGAAATGACCTGAGATGCTCTCAGATCATGTCAGCTGGGACCTTCCTTCCCCTCCTCTCAGCCAACAATG
>JAUESE010094400.1:0-12179 GCA_032274725.1 Malacoctenus triangulatus | reverse complement strand
CCCCCCATATTTTAAAAAAATCTTTCCACAGTCATTCAATTTCAGATTTTCTTTTAGTCTTTCAGCGTAACTATACACTTAAATCTTAACCTTGAATTAAAATAGTCCACAATCGGCTGTAATAGCCTTGCTATGAAAGCTATTATATTAATTTAAAAAAATGACTTAGAGGATTTAAATGTTTTTTTTAGATATAATGTGAATCATCACAATCAGCGTGATGGGATAAATCTTGTATATCCACTATCTGCTTGCTGCTTTGCCTCTTCTGCTGAAAGTAAAACAACAGTAAACATTTACAATGTTTAAGACTTTCTTCATGGCTTAAAGTCAAACCTAACTAAAAGTCCAAGCCAGTAAAATGGCCATTAACAGTCCCTCGGATACTGCCGGAGCCAGTTGCTCACCCCCCTCCCGCATCATGCCTCGAAGGCCGTACATTGTCTTTAGAGATCCAGCACAGGTGGTTCAGATGGCACCCGTGGCTCAAGGAAACGTTTTTTTTGAAGTAGGTTCCCCTCATTTGCAAGGCCTGATTGATCATGTGAAGGCTCTCTTTTAAACAACCTCCCCCCTCCAGTTCTGTAAGTGACTTTATAGTTTGTTGCGACTCTCCTTCTGTGAAAAAAAGTCTGTGAAAAGCAAACCCAGAGAGGTAAATACACTTTACTTGATTGTATTGCAGGTTTCATCTCCAAAAAAAGACTTTTCTCCTCTTATTTTACATCTGACGTGATGCCCACAAGGCAACAGTCTGAGTTACAGCTTAATTTGAGCCTGTGAACATCTAACTTGCGGTCTCGGGGTCAAATGTGGCGCAAAGGATCACCTTGGAAAAAATGCGATTTTTACAGAGTAACAAATAACTGCTATTCCGAGTCTGTTTTAATAAATGTTGCTTCAATACTTAGCAACCAATCAGAAAGCAGAGATTGAGCTGGGACATCGTACAGGCTTGAGCTTTAGCCTGCTAACTTCTAGCAGAGCCCTGCAGTGCAACTTAGTGTGACCATAAGAGAACCACTGAACGGACACATTTTTCAAGGAATCAGGCGAATGGCAGCCCCCATCAAGCCACCCGATAATCGCCCGCGGCCTCTGGCAGTTGCTTTAACCGTCGATGGATGGGATTGCTGGCGTGAAAGAGATGAGTGTTGATTGAGTGGAAACGAACGCTCGTGGACTTAATGTAAAAAGCTTTAAACTGCACTGCCGGCTCTAATGCTTGATTTAGGCTGGTCATAAATATGCCCCCTTCATCCTTATGGACTTTCTTATTTTCTTTCTTTTTTTTTTTTAACGCCCAACCTCTCTGCTTCTTAAAGGAGACTATCTGGGTTGGAGTCATCTGTAATCACGATGAAGCATTTCTCTCAAAAGGAAGTTACTACTTATAGGTTTTGTCTGGCGATGTTCCAGAGCATAGCAAAAAGAGAGAATTATAGGCATGTACTGTTTCTGTTCTTTCTCAGTAAATCAGTGTTGCCCTGTATTTCTTTTGCACCTTTTCATTATAACTTTTTTTTTTTAAATAATACACAAACGCTCTTCCAAATTTCTGTTGTTGGTCCCAAAATGCCCTAACTTTTGGGAGAAGTTCCCACCATGCCACTGCAGCTAAAACAGGATCAGAGTCACTTGAGATGTTGCACTTCATGTGATACTTTTGGAAAAACACAACAGGAGTTTATTGCACCCTTTGAGGGTGGTATCACAAGCCACCTGACATGTCTACCTGGGCTGTACCCACGGGACTCGTTTACATCAACTCCAGCCATGAGAGCTTTATGTTGATCGCGATGGTGTCACAATGTTACGCAAACTGCCATCAATAACCAGGGTGAAGTAGACAGAGTCATGTGAGAAGTACAAAATGTTGATGATTAGAAGGTTAATTATTAAAATTAAAATATTTACTTCTTTGAAAAATATAGAAATTCAATGTACATTTTTAAAAGTCTCAAACCGGCACCACTCAATAAACCCCCTTTTTCCCTAAGCCTAAACGAGTCATACGTCCAAACAAAATTTAGTTGCATTCAACCAAAAATAACTCAAGTCCACCATTCAGATTAGGTCTCAGAGACTACAGCTAATTTAATATATGAAGCCACTTGGAACCTCATGATTACATTCATGCTGCAGGTCTTACTGCTCTCTCTAAGGTTTTGTAGCATTGGGACATTTTTGCAACATTTTCCATTGTTATTGATTAAGATAAGTTAATAGAGAGTAAAGTGATGAATTTTACTTCATACACATTCCAAACAAAAAACATCTTTGTCAGCAAAACAGACAGGACCAGTGTCAACTGAAAAAGCACATCACTGCCAATGGCAACATTCGTCTGAGTCCATAAGAGATTCATGGCTACACACACACACACACACACACACACACACACACACACACACACACACACACTCTTCGAAAATGTGAAAGAAAATTAAAGTACAGTATCTTTGGTCTTAATAAAGGACCTGTTGTCCAGTCAGCATCACCCCAAAAATTGATATTGGTCACCTATGGGAAAAAAAGCACTTATAACTGCAGTGAATGGATCAATGGGATGCATGTCCAACATTAAAAGGTTATGAAGGTTATCTGGACAGCAAGGTTGGTCATCGCACTATTCTCTGTTGAGGTCAAGCTCGGATCATTTCCTGATGCAGACAACCTGATGACATAATCTTGACACGAGCCCCAAAACAAAACAAGAAAAAACTTTAAAGTCTAAGTATAGCCATCTAGATTGGCATGAACTCTTCTGATTAGCCTTTCAATCACAGTAAAATGCAAAATTGCTGCCTTCGAGTCTAGAGACAAAGAGGCTCTCAGACGGACCGGAGCCAAAGTGAGCCGAGCCACACAGGGCAGCAGGGAAAAAAGAAAAAAAAAAACAGCCTCCACAGCTGCTGCCACATAAGGTATACAGCCAGTCGCCATTGAGCAGGTCTTCTCCTCTCATCCAGTGCAACCCCAAAAGTCTACAGTTACACACTGAAATAAATAGTCAGTGATGCAGGTTTCGCCACAATGAGACAATTAGGTTGATAATGATCAGTCATAACAAGTGTTGACCAATGGGATTCGTTGTGGCATGCCATCACTGCAGCACACCCACGTGTACGTTTGAGGGGGAACAATGGGTACAGCAAAGGAGGACAAATTGGTTTCGCACCCGAGACCCCCAATGTATCGGGGCGATTCATACCAAAGAAGTAGGAAGATCGCCGTGCTTTGAAAACGCTAACTCTGGAAAAAAAAAAAAAAGAGTTTTTATACTCAAGTATGAAGTATGAAGATTTCAACAAGAAGATTGGGGACCGAGAAGCCAAGAGCCCCCTGACACGACCCCAACATGATAAGAAGGGCCTCAGGCTCTCATGTCTTTGAGGCAGTAAGAGAAAAATATGTTATGTCCATTTTTTACAACATTGGTCTCCCACCCACTGGGCCAGGGACCAGAACCAGACCGTGACTCATTCAGTACTACACTGCACATGAAGAGGGAGTAATTGTAGCCCAATTCTTAGTCAACTGGTCTTACTGAACTCTACTTTAACTCGATTTTATCAATTTTGGGCATCTATATTCCATTTTCTATGCTCGACTACATTATATTTTTGATTGAGGACTTCAGAAACACTGTTTGAAGAGCTGCATGGTGTGAACGACCCCACCTGCTGCTGCTCAGTTTAAAACCTGCAAACATTTTCTTTTTGAAAGAACAGCAAATGACTGCAAAGACTCTCAAATAAAAAAAAAATTATTTCACAGGCAGTGAAAAACAAATTTTGGAAGGAAAAACCCTGCAATCACCCACATTTTGGCAAATCCTTGCAGCCGCTTTTTACAGTTTCAAAGCTTATTCTGATTTTATTAGCCATAACAAGGTTCTGCAATTTTGTCTGTTTGTGTGTTGGAGAACTACTGCCACCGGTGGCAGACAGGAACAGATCCAAAACTGTGAAAGAGACGAAACAGTTTGGGGACATCGTGGACAAGTTAAAAATCTCCTGAGTGTTTGGGCGAGCATGAGAAGGAACTGGCTTCATGTCAAGGGTGTCCTAGTTGTTGAGGAAAAGAAATACACAACAACTACCAAGGATTCAAAACACAACGATGCAGCCTGTACTGTTTTTCTATTGCTGTACCTGAACAAAAAAGCATTCACAGCGCTTGTATCCAAAATCCAGCTCATGGTCTCTCATTAAATCTTGTTGTGGCATCAATGAACAACTGTTCCAAATCAGTTTGCCACCTCTCTGAAAACAGCTTTTCTGTTTCAACAAACTACAAAAAGGTACTTTTTTTCTCTCTCTTTTCCTACTGCTGAATCCTGACAAAGACCAGGTGCTGAAAACCATCATACCAACATATTTTATCCCACATAACTACTTTTCAAACCACTGCTTTTAAACGATTGCTTCCTTGTTTTAATTTGCCATGATTGGATTACTTGCTTGGATTTGCATATTGACACGAGCCATTCGACTCATAAAATCAATGAGACCGGTGACATCAGGGAAGCTTTGCCAAGCTTCCCTGATTAGCAAGAACTAATCTTGTCAACCACCTTTGCCTGTGATTGGGATCTTCTGGCACTGACCTCAGAATCAGATCCGGATGGTCAATTGTTGTCCAGGTCAATTTGTGGTAAGGTTTGCAGACTCCGGGAATTTGTCAGTCAGTAGACTAAAAAAAAGCCTGTAAGATGGTAAACAAATGCCAATTCATTAATCAGAATCTCTTCGAAAGAGTGGTGTCGTGGTTGACACTCACACACTCACACGACATTGTCCTGTGAGAACTGGGAATAAAGCCTTTGTGTGCTGCTGTGTCAAGAGAAGGGTAAAATAACTTAAAAAACACTGAGATACCAAATTGCATAGTTCATTGCTCTGTTCTGACAGAAAAAAAACAAGGTAGTATATTCAGCGGTAAGGGGGAGGGGGGGGGGGGGGGGATAAAGCGTAAGCCCCGCTCACTCTTCTGTAAGAGTGTAACACAACAGGGCTCCCCTAGAATAATGCTGCGTCTGTTGGTGTAATATTAAAAGCCCTCATGAACTGTTACAAATTGCTCTTTAAAATTACAATGGTAAAAATGTTCAAAAATATATATATAAATAAAGGCTTCTCGTCTTTTTTTTTTTTCTGAGTTTTTTGAACAAGTGTTCCAACCATATGTTCAGCGACCACGTCCCTGAAGGCAATTAACCAGCGACTGTAACCTCCTCAAACTGCAAAATCCCAGTTGGCCTTAGGGAGGTCCCGAAGGAACATCGGGACATTGCTGAGGAGAAGAAGAACCCTGGGGTTTCCTACTTTGCCTGCTGTCACAGCAACACAGTCACAGAGAAACAGTTGGGTGTATGTTTGCACTGCGGCTCAGCAGGCTCAGTCATTTTCATCTGTTCACAAACGTGCAAAATTCTGGTTGCGCAGGACAAAGTGACAATAACTTGCTTTCCGGAGGAGTGACACTGTTTTTCTAAGCATTGTTCTTGATACCGTCAGAAGTTTTCACAAAAGTTTACGATCATTTCTTGTTTTCCCCCAAACTTAAAGGTACACTGGTTATGAAAGAGTGAACAGAAAGACATGACCGAATCCCACTTTCCCTCTTGTGTCTATCATTGCACAAGCCATGTTTTTTTTATTTTTGAGTATGAGCACAGATTGCCATACACATGCTACTGATTGAACTCCACAGGGCTCCAATAGCTCAGTGTCTGCAGAGCCACACGGAGTTTCCCGGCCTCTTGTTCGAGATAGTGGTGTGGGGGGCATGCTGAGAATGCAGGAAAATTAAACGGGACCTCGTCAGGAACCTGGACAGATCGTCACTTTGATGATGAAAAAATGGGGAGATGTGACAGGGAGAGAAACGAGGCAGGAGTTGGGCCTTCCCCATTAAAGAGCCTTCAAGACTGACATTACACCAGCAGGTTTCTGGTCATTACTCCAGCACTTCCTTGCTTCTTTCCACTTTTAGAGGTTTTGTGGATATAAGTGTATTTCTGTGTCACATTCTGCTAAATACAAGTGAAAGAAAAGTAAGAAGTGCCAAGTGCCCCACACTCTTTCCATAAAACCTTACCAAGGAGAAACGGACAGCCTCGTTGAAGGACAACCGAACCCACAGAGCAGCATGCAGCACGACGGCTCACTGAGACCGAGCTACTACTGGAAATGCTTGTTAGTCCAACACGTGAAAACACACTCGATTGTGTGTCTAAAACAAGTGTGCGCTCAGGGTTTAATCAACTCCCGACAACAATTTCAGTTCAAAGTACTCGAAGTGGCATTTTTGAGTGTTGTTAACATTCTCACTGTGCACAAAAATCAACATTTAGTTCTGTTTTTATCACAGTCAGCCTAAAACCTTACTTTGACATTCATAAAATAAACATATAGATGACGGATTAAACTAACCAAGATGGAAAGACATGTTTTAGACCAGTGTTTATATCTGGTAAAATATTTATCTACTGTATGTACTTTTCACCTCTGAAGTAGACCAAATGAAGGTTATGTTTCTATAGGCCACTTATATCCAAGATCTTGTTTTGGTTACGAACTAAAATTCATGTCCATTGGCGACAACTAGGAATGGAGAGTGAGATGGACTGGACGTGGGTTCAGAGCTCTGTCCCCTTGGAGGAGCTCAGTGTAGAGTTGCTTCTCCTCAACCCAAGAGGACAGCCAGCTGAGGTGGCTCAGCATCTGTTTCCAATGCTCCCTGGTGGCCTCCCTGAGAAGATGTCCCCGGCATGTTCATATTCACAACACCGGACCCACAACATGGCTAACATTACACAGTGTGCAGAGTAGTAAGGCAAAGAAAGATTCAGGTTGGCTTTTACTACAAAAAAAAAAATAAAAATAAAGCATGTAATCCTAATGAAGTATTCGAAAAACAAAAACAAAAGGCCAAGCATTTTTTGAAACAATGAACAAAGAAAAGAAACAATTTGCACTTGTATTTTCAATGGTTATATTGCGATTGCTTACATGCACCACCCAACTAAAAAAAAAAGCTCATAGATTAAATGAGATTGACACGTCTTGTCTATTTGCGTTTAGGGACTTAATTGTATCATCGTCTCAGTTCCTGAATGTGAATTGATAACAAAAAAATGTAATTTCAAAGACAATATCCGCTAATACCAATGACCTGCAGATAACAGCACACTTCCCGCATTGATGTCTGAATTCCACGGCGTCATTTGTTCTCACTTATGTCTGCATATGCTAATGAGCCATGCCTGAGTCCCTCTCACTGCTGCTAGCTTTTCTACACTCTGCCTCTCCGGTCTGACTTCGCAGCGCAGGATCATTGAAGCAGCGTCTTCTCAGACGGACGGCCGGATGGTACAATAGGTACTGCCCATGCATCATATTATGCTAATAGAGTGTTCACGGGTCTTCTTATTGTAATGGCTCTCTGTGTGCTGTTTTGTGATTTGTGTGTGTGTGTGCGTGTGTGTGTGTGTGTGTGGAGTGCAGTGGACACAGGCTCACTCTTGCGCAACTGCTCTCCATACCTACCCTGGGGGAAAAAAAAAAGATGCTGTGGTGGGAATACAGAATGAAAGCCAGGATAGAAAAGCGATTTAAGGGGGCAGATATCTACGACACAGTCGATGAACAAATGCTTCTCTTAACGTTTGTTTCCTATCCTTTTTGCAACAACATCTACTTTTCTTTACCCACTTTTTTAAATTATTCAGGAATTATGTTTGGCTGAACAAAGGCAGAAGACCCCGCGAGGCCACTTTTGAGCAGTGTCCTTACAATCCATTAATATGAAACACACTGCATTATTTTAAAACAATTATACACTTTTTGAATGACAAAATGAAACCAGTTTTGCTAACTAGTCAATTGACAGGCGTTCCTACCAACAATGTTGATTTTAACATCACCATTAAAGATCTGTTGTGAATAAGCCGCTATTGGTTCAAAGCATATTTCATTTTCTTGTAGTTAATGGAAATTATTGTGTTTGCAATTATTTGCCGAAATTATGGACGACACAAAGAAACTACAGGTTGTCTAAGGGTTCATTAAGTTTATCTTGAGGGTTTACATTCTTAGACTGAAAAAAGAAAACATCAAGGATTGGATAGACTGGACAGGAAAATCGATTTGGTTTTATTCAAATTCACTGCGGCCACAGGTCAACTCCCGGCCCAACAAGTCAACATGCCAGATTCCATTAGCTTTTCCGTTGTATGCTTTGAGTCGTGACTGCCTTTGGTGAAGATGTAATGCAGCTTGTTAAGGTTTCATTCCACACTTTCATTTGGGAGAATGTGTGAAGCCTTGACATTTGCTGAAAAAACAGAAGCCTGGTGAGTCGTCATCGTCTGCCAATTCATAGTCTGCAGTTTTGTTTTGTTTTTGCATTCAGTACAATGTTCCATCTCTTGGAAAATGGCCTCAGTATCTTTCCACACCCTCTTTTTTTTTTTTTTAAACTTTTTTTTAACACCCCCACCTGCAGCCCACACCAGGCTCTCTCCAGTATCTTTCCGGTGCAGGACGCATTTGGCTCTCAGGTCGGGGTGGACAATGTTCGACTGCAGTGTCAATATGCGATGTTTTCCCCTGCTGCATCGGGGATGCTCTTTATCTGCAGCGAGTGAACCCCTCTGACCAGTGTGCAACAAAGTGAAAGCAGCTCTTAAGAATATAACCCTAAAAAAAAAAAAAAAAACTTACAAGAAGCGGCATTTGGCAGAGAGAGTGCAGAGCTGGCAACTCCTGGTAATCGATATGGCGTGGCAGCTGTTGTGACACTGCTGAAGTTGGGTGGGGTGGTTGAGGTGAGGCATGGAGGTGTTTTTTTTTTTTTTTTTCCTTGCAAATGTTCTCAGGGTAGGTGTGTTAGAAACATTTCTACATTTGGAAGTTATCATGATGATTGAATATCATTGGGAAAATTTCGAGCATAAACTAATGGTGCCCACTATGGTAATCTAATGTGAGGTAGTTTGTGTTGGCTATGATCCACTGGGGTGCTGAAGGTACAAAAAGTCCCAGTAAGAAAAAGCACCAATAAAAAACTGTGAAATCCCAGAAAACTAGTTGAAAATTGATGCCTGTGGACGGTTCTTCTTATGATCTAAAGGTCGCTGTGATATTTGACACCACACCAAGTGGATCTCAGACCCCTGGTTGGGGGCACAGGTTTGACTTGACATGTGTCAAATTTCCCTGAATTCTTCAAATGAAAGCGAACAACAGAATCCATTACAGGCCTCCGTCATTTGGCAGCAGTCATTAAATTATAAAGCCACACGGTGGAAGTAAGAGTCCTTCCTCTTGAATAGCTGGATTTATTTCTAAGCCTACGGGCAAAATCATTTGAAGGGGCAGGCATTACTTTATAGTTTACAGCGTTTGTTTGGGACTGGGGATGGATAAATTTACTGTGAATAATGGCTCCAAATTCTTCCTCTCCTCGAACAGGAAGTGATAAATTTGTGGAGGCTACACAAAGAAATGATTGGTATATGGCTGCGGGAGCCTTGGGTTTGATTGTGAGTTTGCAGGTGTTTTTCCATCAACTTTCAGGGAAGCTGATTTGCCAGAGTAAAATCAAAGTTTGATTTTTTAATCCGCTTTGCCCAACAGTAATTCCTTTCTATTCTATACCTGCCAAAATCAGGATATGTCAAAAGAATAAAATCCCATCCCATATGTTTTTTTACATGACCGATTTTTTTGCACTGCACACCGCATGCCGTGCCATATTAAAAATGTGTTAAGGAGGGAATGTAAGAGGAACTTTAGGTGTGAGGAGCACGGACCAGAAAAGTCCCAGCGTGTCAAAAAGATTCCGAGGACCCATCTGGTTCTTCTGTTACCAGTTCATTCTTGTTGGGGACCCTCTGCACGGACAAAGGTACAAAGGAAAGGAGAGCTGAGACTGAAGAGCAGCATTCATGTTTACACAGAAAGGTTCCCAATCAGTGAAACGGAAACGCAACACAAATCAATAGACTCAGTTCTCTCATCACTTCCAGTGTGTATGTGAAAAATCAAATAGATCGGTGAAGACTTGTAGTCTGTACAATGCTCATGAGAGCACTAAAGTAATTTCTTCAGAAAAGTACCAACAACAACTTGTACAAAATTGTAACGAGTTTAGGAAAAAATCTAAAAAAGCAGACAGAAGACAAGACAGCAAAAGAAATTGTTGTTTGCTTCTCAAGAAAAATTGTGAAAACTTGCATGTTACGTTCTAGGGCTGAGCAATTTTACTGATTCTGCGATATAAATCGATATTTTTTTTAGTTTAATTAATACAAGGACAAACACTGAACAAAAACGGCCAAAATCCGGATATATATCAGCAACGTGTCAAACATGGTAAACATAAAAAGGGAGATAAGGATCTCCGGAAAAATGGTTGATTTAGAGAAGGCAAGGAGCACGGGGTGTGTCCCCATTAAAGGACCAAATACAGATGTCCAGGTGGATGGTGGTTTATTAACTGCAGTCTGTAATCGAAACACAAAGGAATAATCAGTACGATACACCTCACACATAAAGGGAAACAAGTAAATCACACATCACTCCTGAGATAAACACACAAGACGTAGCTTATTAGCTTAACCGTGCTAGTTTTAACCGAAAAAGATGCGGAACACAAAACAATATAAAACTCTACTTTGACGGTGGAAAGTCATGGGCTCATCTTTTGACACAATACATGGAGTCATAAACCACATTGAGTTGAACAGGGGAACAGGAAAATGACAATTGTCCAGCAATCTACCACAGTATCATTGCGACTGACGGAAGCTCTCCAACAACTGTGTTTTACATTCACGAGCATGCTAATGCCCAAGGTGCGTTCAATCACACAAGATGTATAGACACCTTGTACGCACACGCACATTTGTACATTTTAAGTTAAATGCTTAAATGTTCTTCTTCTTGACTTGAATAATTTGATGTTTTGAAGAAGCCATAATACTATGTTTACTTAACTGGTGGTGTCAAGCTGAAAAAACTGTCAAAGAATCTGTTCAGAACAAGACTCTTGCTGCACTTTTCGCCTCTATTATTAAAGTAATTGTAATACTGCAATTAATTTACTTCAAAGGCTTGTAAGCTACAGTTTGCACTGTTTCAATAAATGGAACGAATTTTCTTAATACATCTGATTCATTTTGTCCAGCTTTGTCAAGCTGTAGACACTCAGTCCAGTCAGAGGCATATCTTGTGTAATTGGTATTTTTAGTGTTTTGTTTCAATTAATTCAACCCAAGTAAATAGAGCAATCACAGGATATCACCAAAATCACTCTGTCCCTTTTAAATCTTTCAGAAAAGTGCATTGGCTTATATCGAATCGAATCACATCATTGGCTGAAAATCGTGATATATATCGTCTTATGAGGTGAACATCATGTGTCGTATCGTATCATCAGATTAGTGTATTGCTATGGCCCTATTACATTCAATGTACACATTAACATGAAAATATTAATGTGTCAATAACACTTAAATAGTCACAATAGTTTTGTTACTGTGTTCCACTCTGTGAATGGTGTCCATGACCTCAAACAACTAAAGTATCAAAAGTATTGATACTTCTGTTTGAGAATTTATTGAGCTTAAATCTGGTAATGGAGGTGTCAATGTTTCACAGGCGATCTGCACATCACTAACATCCACAGTGTTTACCTCAATATGTGGTATTAAATGACTGCCAGATATCGAATAATCTTGGATAAAGATGCAGGACGGCTTCTTCACTGAACTTTTTGGACACTTTTAACAGTCCCCTGAACAAAATCTGTGCTGGAAGCGCGAATATTGCAGTCACTAGAGGTTTAAATGATACAGGTCAACAAATGCTGAAAAGTGACATGCATACAACCAATTTTGGGTCAGAAACTGTGTTGAATTGGTATCTAATCCTCCAGAAGGAAGCTATGTTACTTTTATTAGACTCATTTTTTCAAATGTCAGTCCTGCTATTTCCTCACCCCCCACCCACCCCCCCCAGGAATAGACACCTTCATTCTGTGCTGACCCCGGCCTGCTTTTTCTAAACCTCTTTCCCCACCTTTACGAATGCCACCCTATCATCCAGCCCATCTTGGGGGGGGGGGGGGGGGGGGGGGGGGGGGGGGGGGGGGGGGGGGGGGCGGGG
>JAUESE010094375.1:0-12181 GCA_032274725.1 Malacoctenus triangulatus | reverse complement strand
CACACACACACACACACACACACACACACACACACACACACACACACACACACACACACACACACACACACGAGATTTTTGTTCATGCCAGTGCATTTGTGTTTTTACAAGTTTGTTTTTTTTTTTTTTTAAAGAATATTGCGCTGTTTCGGCACCTGATGTGTGGAAACATTCCACACAAGCACATTTTGCATAGATGTCTGCTTGAAAAAAAAAATTACATTTGTGTTTGAATTGGATGTTATCCAGTTTGTTTAAATTACCCCCACTTTACAGTTAATTCCCATCAATTTCAATAATTCTCATGGAAAGCTTCCAATTTGGAATATTTCCTTAATTCCCCAGCTTAACTTCCCATGGAAAGTTTCTGGAAATTTTGCGCCCCTTTGCAACTCTAAAGTGAAGTGATGAAAGTGGAGCTAAGAGAGGTGAGACAGCGGTGGGAACTCACGATGCCGTGGAGCTCCGCCACTCGGCTGCACAGGTCCAGCCTCTGCTTCTCCAGCGCCAAGTAGAAAGGATTCCTCAGGATGTTCTCATCATATGCAGCCATAAGGAGCTGAAGGTCTGAACTCTGCGTGGGGGACAAGAACACAGCGGTTAGCATGACTAAAGACAGCTCAGACAGAGGTGCAGGGACACCAGCCTCACTGCCAAGGGGGAGGAAGGAGAACAAACAAAGTCAGTGGACATTCGGCACGTTTTGGCACACAGCAAATAAACGTCCCTGAGCCCAAATGTACGATATTTCCACGAGTCGTCACCAAGAAAGGTGTGTGAGGGGCAGACGGAGCCAAACTGAAGAGTGTTGGTGGTGCAGCACCTCTGAGCTGACCTCATGATGGAGGCAGTGTGGAAAAAGTGTGGGGGTTCCAGTGAGTGAAGGTCACCCTGACTGTGTCAATCAGACCACAATAAGATCCAAAGCACGTTGAACTGCAATGACATATTTCAACATAGCAACTGTTGTCAACAAGGATCCAACCAACAAAGCTAACAAAGCACTGGGAGAGCTGCAGAGAAAAGCAGAAAAAGATGAAGGACTAATGAAGTTCTACTGACTAGCTGGTGACAGGAACTCCTGACTCTGAGCACAGGAAATAAACTTGCCAATTAAATGAATAAAGCTGAAAGACAGGTCAGATGATGTCTTTGTGTCTTCAAATAAAATTCCTCTACTGAAGCCAGACCACACATATGCATGATGACATTTCAAGGTTCAGAGGCCAGTTTGGAAAAAGTGGTTTCATGTGGAGTCTCATCTCTGCTCACATGCTACAGACCAGCAGTACTTTGATTCCACTTCCACCCCCTTTATCACATGTGTCCTGGTTCCATCATGCCAGCTTTTTGACTGCGTACCACAACTCCTGCCAAGAATCACAGAGGTAATATCACAAGTTTGAAATCACAAAAAGAAGCTTCGTAAAGAGTGTTGGTTCTTTTTCTCAAAGTGACAAAAAGAAGAACAAATTTTGCTGTAGTGGGAATCTTTCACATGTTGGTTGACTGAACCACCGACAACCATCAGCACCAGTGGGAAAGCTCCATCACAGTAACTGTTGGGCACCACATAAGACAAGAAGTTCTGTTTGAATGTCGTGTCAGAAACAGGCTGCGGGAACAACAAGCCTCTTTTTTCCTGCATGTTGGCAATGCATCACTAGCCCCGCCCAGGAAGTGATGTGGTCTCCCTGTTTATTGGTTTGTCTGTCTGAGAATACAGCAGCCAGAGAGGAGAAGAAGCCCAGCAGTGTTGGTTGCTGTGTGACTTCTAGGGCAGGAAGTGTGTGGTTGGTCAGATGTCCCTGGTCACAGGCCACGCTCCAGGACCAACACAACATGCAGGACAATCATACAATGACAACACAGTACTTTCTCTTCAAGTGAGATGGAGGGGGGGGGGCCTGTAGATGCCAAATGCATGCTGTAGAATGCAGTCAAAATTGTACTCGAATCAATCGTCCACACGTTGGATTGTATCTCGAGATGCACCAATCCGATATCAGTATCTGATTCAGTCCGATATAGGAGAAAATTCTAGATTGGGTATCGTGACAATGTGACCGATCAATAAAGGCAAATCTAGTCAGTCCAATTCTATGCGGTGTGCTCTGCGTACCGTCATGCTTGCCACCTGGCCACATGTTGTTTTCAAAATGGAGCAAAATGGAGTGAAAGGATCAGCCATCTGGAACTGTTTCACACCAACTCAGCCAACACATCTGACAGCTACCTGCAATATGTGCGCAGCGATGGTTCCAAGGGGTGGCACCAACACTTCAAGCTACAACACAACTAACTTAACCAAGCATCTCCAGAGATTTCACCCTAATGAGCACGCTCAGTTCGTTGAACTGAATCAACAGAAAAGGAGGCGCCCTGAAGCAGCTAACTTTAAAGGAGATGAAGGAAAGAGGTGAAAAGTTTCCACCTAATAGTGTGCAGGCAACTAAAATAACTGAAGGGACACTCAACTTTATTGTTATGGATGGGCAGTCGCTCTCAGCTGTCGGGGATAAGGGAGCTGCTAGTTAACCACCTGGAACCACGCTTCGACATGGTAGGCCGAAAACATTTGTCGGAGACGACAAGACCTGAACTGCACGGTAAAGTATGTGAACACACATTGAAGGAGATACAACATGTCAAATCAATAAGTTTCACAACAGGCATCTGGAGCTCTGACGTCTCCCCTGTGTCACTTTGAATTTGAACAGCACACTGGCTGGATGAAACGTTTGTGCCACAATGTTAAATGCAGCAAACTTTCGTGGGTCACACACCAGCGAAGCGGTAGCAGCCAGCCTGAAAGAAATGTTGGACCAGTGGCAAGTTGAGCAAAATCCAGGTGATTGTGAGGGACAACGGCAGCAACATGAGGAAAGCAATGGACCACCTGGGGGCGCTAGCGCCAGCTGCATTGCACACACTATGCAGCTGGTTGTCAAAGAGAGACTAGTGTCACAGCGTGCAGTCAGTGATGCGGTTGCATGTGCGAGACAGATTGTCAGACGCTTTAAACATTCTCCTCTAGCATATTCACAGCTGCAAGATATCCAGCTGGAGGTGAACGTGCAACCTAAACGCCTGCAGCAGCAGGTTAAAACCAGGTGGAGCAGCACTCACTACATGGTCAAGAGACTGACTGAACACAAACCAGCACTGCCTGCTTATTGTGGTGACCATGAGCTGCCCTCCACCCCCACAGCAAACCAGTGGGCCTAGCTTGACAAAAGAGAGACTTGTCTTGAACCGTCTGAGGAGTTTAGAAGGAAGGTGAGCACAGTCACGTCCTCTACCACTGATGTGATCCAAAGCATCGCCCTTCTCAAACGTCTTTTCTCTACAGAAACCGAGGCTGGCGCTGGAATGAAAACCATGGAAAAAGGCCCTCTTAGCAGCTGTTGACAAGCACTGTAGCACCATGGAAGATGAACCTCTGTATGCACTCTCTACACTGCTGGACCCACGATACAAAGACAGATGAGAGTGTATTCATATTATACAGCAGGTTTAGCTTAAAGGTAGAGTCCGAAGTTCCCTACTAGATTTAAAAAGGTGAAAGCCAGCTCAATCCGTAGCCTTGGGTCTCTATTCTGGAGTGGTAGTGACATTTTTGCAACACACACTCACACTCACACTCACAGGGATGGGCTTGAGAAGAGGAGCAGGAGCAGCCTCAAGTCAGGCGCCTCAGCTGGGTGTGAGGCGAAGTAGCGGGTCACGTGAACCCCCCCCCACGGGTTCTTATGACCTCAAACAACACAGAGTAATGCAGAGAATGTCTGTCGCCTCAGGTCACACGCCAGGCTTTACATCACAGCCCATCAGCTGATGTCGGAGGCATTTCAACTACAGCACAGCAGCCAAGATCACAGACACCACATGATGACAAACAGAGTGCCCTCCCCCCCGCCACGGCCCACCACAGCTCACCATGGCCCAGCACGGCCCACCGCAGCCCAGCAGCCCACCCCTGCTCAGCCACAGAGAGCCTCCTGACTTCACGCCTGCAGCAAGTGGTGAATGATGCTGCACCAACCTGAGCAGACCACTACGTCTCCTCACAGCCTCCATCACAATGACACGTGGACTCTCTGGACTACATCTCTGGATTCACTAACGGACCCACTCAGAGACAGCTCGAGAATTAAGCAGAGCCTGGGGAAGACGCAGGTCACGCTGGAGGGCCAACACCCCCTGGCTGGCTTGACACACTTTGGTTTCCTCCCAGAAGAGCTGGAGTGAACCTTTATTCATCATGTAGGGAGAGGGGAGTCCGGGGTCTCTGCTGGGACTGCCAACACAATGACACGGTGCCAGAAAAGGGGAAAAACTATATGGAAGGGTCCTTTGCCCCATAAATACTGTCAACCATGTCATTTTAAGTAGACCTCTGATCCATGAAGAAATAGAGATAATAATGAACAGGAAGTGTCATTTGAAACTTTGTTAGGAGCACTTGTACAAACTAATCTGATTGTGCAGTGAATTCTGCTGGGAATTAGACTTAACTTGAACTCTGGAGCGCTTTCTGTTAACTCACACCCTCACTCGGACGCATGCAAGCACACGTACACACACACACAAACAAAGACTATGCTTGGTCAGGTTCCCAAACAAACAGTACAGGCCAAACAGGTCACATTCCTCGTGCAGCTGAACTAGTGCTCATCAAGTGAGCCTTTAGATGTCTCCCAAAATGTATCGAGCTAATTTTACCTGATGGCCTTTAAAACCAAACAAGAAGCGCAAACATCAGCCATTTTCATCTAACTTTATAGACCGTAGCTGATGATTGCTCATCAATGTTTCATTACTGCATTTCTGAACACCAACTGCAAGATGAAATTGTGATAAGGAGTCAGAGGTTCCAAAGCGTGAGATGCTCCACCTCCGTAAAACAGCTGAACTGTGGACGACTGGAGCATCGCGGGCCCTCAACAGCAAGAGCACTGGCTGGAAGGATCTTCTCTCCCAATAGGACTTCATGCACATGATGCTGGACATGCTCCATCCACACTCGTTACTAGATCCAGACAAGCGGGTTGGAGTGAGACTAGATTCCCTTCCGGGGCCTGCTGAAAGAGGAGTCCAGGGTGAGGGTGAGGGGTCAGAGGGAGTCGCAGCCTCCCGAGGCCCCGGACACCAATCAGCGGACCCAGAGTTTCTAGCCTGAGTTGGGAGGGGGCCGCTCCGGATGCCTCCGTGCACCCTGCGCCGGTTCAGCGGCTCCGAGGTGGACTGAGTGCACATGAAAGGTGCTGAGGATGTAGCTCCGCTCCCAGCCGGACACTGGACAGCTCATCGGCTCAACTCAATATCGAAGACCCGAAAGTGACTCAGCACCTCACACAAAGGTACCCGGAGCCTCCAGGTTAGCCTTCGGGCTGCTAACAGCAGTAGCAGCAGCGTTACTGCTAATGTTAGCCCGCCCGTTGTGTGTGAGGGGGGTCAGCTGTTAGCAGCTAGCCTCCCTGTACATTAACATCACAGTCGGGAGATGGATGCGGAGTGAATCCTCGACGCACAAAAGCCGACATTTGTCAGCTGGACGCTCTCACCTGTCAGAAGGAGTTCCTGGAGTCACCCAGGCTTCAGCATGGCACCGCCGAGTGTCCAGCAGCCCGTCAGCAGCAGCGGTGCACGGCGGGCATCAGGCCGAGCAGCTGGAGGAGCGGTGGCGTCAGGAGGGCTGCCACGGCCCCACACAGGTCATCTCTGACGGCGGAGACACCAAACATGAGACCCTCACATGCAGCAACACCCAACGTCATCAAGATCTTTGGTCGGAAAGTCAAAGCGACAAGGGTTTCCTCATACACGTAATCCCAGCGCCCCCTACTGGACAGTTTTGTTAACCGCATGAGGTGGTGGACACAACTGATTTTTGGGGTGCGCTTTACATTCACCACCAATAGCTATCTCTGAATAAAATGGGCAGATAAAGAAAGTCATGACGAATTGACATCCTCTCGCACAAACCTGTTCCCTTTCAAGTTTTTTCAGGTTTCCAAAGTTTTGTCTTTTTGGATTTAAAGTTGTTTTTTTTTTATATATCAGATTGGCACAATTCCAGAAACTGAAAGGTATTTCTCAAAATAACATGGACAAACCTCCAAACAATCTGTCAATTATTCACAACAGAATTTTTTTTTTATTTCCTCAAATTGCAAATGTCTTGGTACATCTTTCAACATCGCAGTTCATCTTTGTGAATGAATTATGCACAGTTAACACAGTTAGCCTATTTCTAGGACAATTTCCAAGTGAGTAGATTTGGTTGATTAAGCTCATCATGGCCTTGATTACTGCTCGTGCGAGGATGGTCATGGTGCTCCTACCACCTTACTCTCCTTTCATCAATCCCATTGACGAGCTTTTCTCTGCTGGAGAGTGGAGAGTGTACGAGCATCAGGCCCAAAGACAGATGTTCCTGCTCCATGAAATGGATGCTGCATGTGAGGATGTTACAGGAGACCAGAGGAGAGAGGGAGGGCTGTGACAGACATGGCCTTCCTTCCCTCGATGCATCACTGGGGACAATCGTAACCAATCGTAACAATCATAATCGTAACCGACCCTGAGAGGGAGAGCAAGGGCGAGGACGGTGGCCAGTGAAGATGTGTTATTTATGAACCTCCAGCTTTTTTCTCAGGATAGTTGTATAAAGATTTTTTTTGGACCTGAAAAAAATTTCCTGAAAAAAACTACTTTCTCTCTGGCCTTTGTCCTCCGTTTGATTCAGTCCACCTTAAACTTTCCACGGGATCATTCAACGTCTTCCTGAACTATCTTTTGAGTGATTCAGTGAAGGTTGTGTGTCCTACACAGTGTTGTGGGGGAAGGTCATTTCCACAGGGTCAGCAAAGGAAGCAGCCAGCATCAGAAGCAGGTCAGCAGCTGACTGCACAGGTGAAGGCCCTGAAAGAGGCCTTCAGAGCAGAAAGCCTCCGCCTGCTGGTCGGACTGCAGTCAATCGGACAGCTAACAGCAACGAACACTGGGAGCAGCGCTGGATCACCAGAGACAAATAGGTGGAGGCTCAGACACAAAGGTACAGCACCACCCTGACGGGCCCCAGGTCTGAGATCAGCCAACTGAAGGTCTCTCTGAGGGAGACCACCGCCCTCCAGTCCTCTGAGAGAGTCACTGCAGAGCACGCCACTGGACTGCTCTCAAGGAGGAGATGGAGGCAGACATGGCAATGCTACAGGAGGAGGGCACCACAAAGCTGGTCCTCCTCTCCAGGAGAGAAGGGAGGCTGCTGCCAGGGCCCTGCTGGAGAGAAGAACACAGCGTGGAGCTGCCGTCAACCTCACCTCTGCAAACCTCTGCATTCCATCAGTCATTGAAAACACAGTCAAAGAAAAAGAAAGAGATCCGGCCAGGGGCGGACTGGCCATAGGAAGTACCGGGAGTTTTACCAGTGGGCCGGTCAGTAATGGGCCTTAGTGGCAAACTTTTGGTTTTCTTTTTTTTTTGTACGTAAAGACGCGTAAGAGGCCCATTTGCCCTGCGGGGGCCGCCGGCAGTGGTGTAGCCTCCGGTTCTGAGGCTTTGGCTGCATCAGGTCCCTCTCAGGGGGTGTGGTCAGACAGTGAGAGTGAGGCTCCCGCTGCCATAGTGGTACAGGAGGGGAAGGAGGAGACTGGTGGTGGTGACAGCTAACATGTTGTGCATTAACACTCGTTCACAAATGTTGTCTATGAACTTTACTTGACATCATAGATAGCGTGTGGTGTAAATCTGGTTCTTAGCGTTGGAAAATGATTCACTGTCCTGATTAATGAACCACTATTTTATGCTGGTGTGGTTGAAGCATGCAGATCTGCTTTCTCACAAGTTTTATAACTACAAATCAGGTTAAAGTGTTTTAAGTATCAATACACTTTCTTCAAGCCCACTGTCCAGTTTGTTCAAACATGCTTTTCCTATTTTTTCAGTCAGTGTTTGAGGTTTATTGTTCTGCTTTTCTTTTTTGAACACTTATTTATGGAAATGTTCAGATGAAATGACATAAAATAAGAGAAAAGGAGACAATGACCCATTTGACACAATACAGTTCAAACTAATGAAACCCCGATTAACTACTGTTACAATGAAACATCTGCATACATATTAGAAGTGTTCAAACTTATTCCGTACTATTTCTATACTTTTCACCTCCAGGTTTGTGCCCAGTACATTGTCTCTCTCACCAGAGAGCCCAAGCCCACCCATTGATTATTTCACCCATCCCAACCCAGAGCAATACAATCTTTTCTAGGCTATCTATTATACATTATTTTAGTCAACACTTGATAACTTGAATGGATATTAATAACATCTTTTGTTTCTGTCTTCCACAGGGAGCTTTATTTGTATTTGTTTGAGCATTTGTATCAATAAACACTCTTAAATCTTAAATCCTTTCTCCAGTATCCTTCTTAAGAGCAAGTGAGCAACAAACTTTGTAGTCATCATTTATTTTATTCAATGCTCCAGAATAATAAGGGATATTATTCAGTACAGTAGTGTTATTGAGGGCTTGTGTGACTATATGTACAGTACACTCTGCGTGTGGATTGTGGTGGGCCAGTCTGGACCAAAAAGTCCAGGGCCAAACTTTTTTCCCAGTCCAGGCCTGGATCCAGTCATTGGGAAGTCCTGACAATCAAAGAGAGATGCATTGTGTCTTGACAGCATGACACGAACAGAGAGTGGAGTCAGTTGCACTTGCCAGTCGACATTGTCCAAAGGCCATCCGCCAAACCACAAAGAGGGGATAAAAAGTAAATATGAAAACCAAGAGCACCTTAAAAAAGTCACAAAGTCCTGAAACCAGTGAGTCGGAATAAGAATAACCTTTTTAATTGGTTTGGTGTGTCCAGAAGATACAGCCCACATCCAGCTGACCCAGCTCTCAGTGTGTTACCCAGCAGACTTCAATCAAGTGACACAAGAGAAGTGTAAGGATTTTTATGTACAGCCTGAGCAAGAAAGGAGGATGTTGCAAAGGAGCAAGCAATGCAAGGACAAAAAAAGCAAGACACAGAGCTCCCTCAGCTCGATGACCACCGGAAAATTCCTCAATCACGTCAAGAAGTGCATGTCAGAGTGCCCAGTCCTGGCCTGGCTGCTCACCTTGAACCGGTGGCCCTCTCTGAGCTGGACGGGACCTGCCACCCTGAGCCACCAGCCTGTCTGAGGCAGCCCACCAGGCAGAGAGGACCATGATGTGATGAGCATGGTCTGTCCCTCCCCATCCTTGGGCCAGCCGGCCAGCCAGCCAGCCAGCCGGCCGGCCAGCCAGCCGGCCAGCCAGCTACAAGCCTCGTCCCTTAGTGAAGGCAGTCGATGTTCTGCAGCCAACACCAGATCCTTCCAGTACTGCTCTTTGCTCCAGCTACAACCTCTTTATTATCCTCTTCTTCTGACACTGAACCCTCACCGACCTTTCTCTAGCTATTCCTTGCTAACAGGCCACACATTAGGACACACTTCGAGACGAAGGACATTTGAAAAGACATTCTGTGGAATTTTGAAAAGAGACTGTATTTGTTCCTTCGTAGCATTGTGGTACATAAGTGAAGTGTCAGGAGCCACTTGTACCACTGGGGAGCATGTGGTGCACCCGCATTGTGCAACCACATCATTTGTTGGTATTGTTTCTGTACTGAATAGCTTTGTGGAGAAACACTTTGTCTTTGGTGATGTTCTATGAAAATGTCAAGTATTAACATCTATGAGATGTAGCTTTGAGTAAGTCAACTAGAGGAGATGTAAGTGGAACCTTTGTCCCAGTTGTACACCCCCAGCTGACTGGTGTCCTTGCTGTCCCCTCTTTAGACACACTCAGTGCTCCTGTTCTGCCTTCCTCTGGCACTCTGCCTTTGTTCTACAGCTTGGCAGTTGGCTCAAACTGCTGAAAGATCAAGCCTTATGCTTTGAGTTACTTTTATAAGTCATGGAAAGTAGATTTGGGATGAATGTTTTACCTTTACAGTGAGTTTATTAAGCCTCAGTAAGCAAAGGAAGTAAAGCTGATAGTCCAGTGAGATTTTAGCATGCTGGCCATGCTGTTTTACCATTGCTATGTTTAATAAACCTAGCAAGTTTACACAGATGCAGCCATGTTAAGCTAAATGATTTACAGTTCATTGTGTGCCCAATGCCCACATATGAATACGTTTAAGCTCTAATGTGAGAGCAGGGATGAGTGATCTGTTTTGCACTCTTTCCATTGAAGTCAAGATGAGAGTCAAAGGTACATTCTGAAATGTGTGAAGCTGGATGTGTTCTATGCATCCAGAGCAGAGTCTTCTGAACGATGAGAGATGGATATCATGGTAAAGGATCTTTATTTCGGCTTTATGAGTCTTATGTTTGACGGGACAAAGAAATCCACTAAATGGTGATTGTTCATTTGTTGAAACAATTAAACAGACGCAATGTGGAGAACAGTATGAGTGCTCCTGTTCTTCCTTGTTCTGAGACTCTACCTTTACCTTTACCGTCTTCTTTTTGTTATCATGGTCACTGTACCCACAGCCCGGAACATCAGCACCAAATAAATGTGGTAGGATGGCTCTGTATTTTCATAATCCTTTTATGAGCCTGTTCTTTTAAAGTGAGCCTGTTCATCACTCTGCGGCTCCCAGGCTGTAGGGGGGGCCGGTGTATGTCCATGATTGTGCGGTCACAGCGTCGCCATTTACTGTCCATGGTCGATCCCGGCTGATTCATCGGATGCCACATTTCCCAGGACAGGTGGCCGCTACCGTGACTCTGTGAGACCGATCACTGTGACGTCACACATACAGTCAGCTGTTTTGTTTCCCCCTTTCTTTTCTTTTGCTTTGAGATATCGTGGTTATTGTTTGACATTTGTTGTCCTTGTACACCTTTTTGTCTGGTTGTTTTGTTGTGTATAACTTGTTTCTGTTTTAGTTTTGAGTGTGTGTGTACATGAGTGGCTCCTTCATGGTTTCCCCGTGAAGGGTACATTTGGCCGCCGAGATTAGGCGCACCGACTCCCTGACTAGGGCTAATGGTCTTTTTGTTTTTTTCTTTTTCTTTGTACAGGAGCTGTGGGTCCCATGTGACAAGTGGCTGACTGACTTCCCTCTAAACGATTCCAACTTCCTCAACTGCCAGAAAACTCTATGATCAACCCAGACACACAACACTGAGGTGGCCATTTGTCAACGTTACAAAGAGAAGTAATCTTCAAACAACTCTAGGAGGTAGAGAAGAGACAGAGAAAAGGTGTACTCTCCTTCCTAAAGGGCCACTGATGCACCACGTCAGTTCAGTGGACTCAGCAGTGAAATCATCTAGCTTCCAGGCAAGATCCACGGTCAGGATGCTTTATTTCAGAAGTCCAACAGATGGAGCAGCAGACACGCACACGCACACACGCACACGCACACACACACACACACACACACACACACACACACACACACACACACACACACACACAACTTCTCACATGCTGCCTCTGCTCTTCTGGGTGCCTTTAAACTTGCTTTGAACGACCTACTGTGTAGCACCCTCACTCATTCACCCAAAAAACAACAAATACAAACTTATGAACTCATGAAATAGTTCTTTCAAACATACACACACACACCACTCTGCTATTCCCTCCATGGAGGGACTGACTAGCCTGTTAAAAGGCAGAGCATGACTTGAAGCGGCCCCCCTGAGCACCGGGACGGGACAATGGAGTCATGTTCACGTCACATCTCTCCCCTGGCAAGGATGCGATGTGAGACACTGCTGTGTCCCTGGCGAAACTCATGTTTAGCACTGTGTCCATGTCAATGGAGCTCTTTGCCCCTCTGTGGAGAGCTGTCATAGAGAGGAAGAGGCATGAAGGTGGAGCTTAGATGTGTGAGGAGGCGTGTCCTTGTCCAATGCCTCTTTAAGGTAAAAACTCATTACACCTCTACATTACAATTTGATGCATTAGAATTTTTGGCTTTGAACTAACTTATGAGTTTGGCACTAGCCTATAATGTGGCAAAAACAACGAGCCAATTCCACCGCTGTGTTTTTTAGTCTTTGATTTGAACTAACATCTGCTTAAAGGTGCTATATGTAGGATTTTTAGTAAAAGCTATATTTTTAATAAAATAATACCTCAAAACTACGTTTAGAGGGGTGCGGAATGGAAATACAGTGTTTTCTC
>JAUESE010094330.1:0-12184 GCA_032274725.1 Malacoctenus triangulatus | reverse complement strand
GTGTGTGTGTGTGTGTGTGTGTGTGCGCACAGACAGCTCACAGACAGTTGTGAATGGGCACTGGTTTGTATGTGAGAGCGAGACACAAAGGAGAGGATGTGGGTGTGTTTTTGAGACAATGAGCTGCGAGACAAAGAGATGTGGAAAGTTGTATATTTATGGCTCCATAACTCATGTACATATTTATGCACTCTAAGTATCTCTCTATATACTGTATCTCTCTACATGTATCTGTGGGATAATGTAAAACTGTAGGTCGTTTCTGTGATTTTCTACAGTTTTGATGTTTTAGGTTTGACCTTCAATTCTGAGCATTTGACCTGCATGTCATAAAAACCACTCAATGCAAAACTGAAGCATTTCAATTTTAATCCAACTGTATTTTTCTGAACAAAAACCCGTTTAATTGGACAGTCCTCAAAATATAATCCTTCAGCATCAGGCTCTTTTTTAAAAAACCTGTTAGCAGTACTCCATATCAAACATGAGCACCTCGTTGGAGTACATTTAAAACATTGACATTTAACGGGTTTGTGCGAGGCTGAGAGCTGATAAACAGGAGGCTCACGTAGTAAATAAAAAGCACAACAGAGATGTGAGCAGACGGTTTTAAAGTGTTTTAGGTCAGAACTGTGTAGCGCTGTTTTCTCTGTGTGTGCTGGAGAAGTTGATGCTTTTGTTGACATATATTCACCTGGGAAAAAAAATCTATACTTTTGCCCCGACAAAGGTTGTTTCTGAAGCTGCACAAACATTTTCTCACTCTCTGCAGCAGCAGCAGATTTTCAAGATGTTTGCCAACAGGCTCTTTTGTCCAACCTTTACTTGTGGACGGGCACTTGACTCGACTCCCTGACAGTTGCTGTGTTTCAGCTGTCAGCCTGTAGCCTCTCCTGAAGGGTCGAATACTTTCCTGTATTTAAGGCCTGAAACTTCTGATATGCAGGGCGCAAAAGACCATCATGAATGATACAGATGTGCCAGTCGCAGAGCTTTTCGATAGTTTTAACTTTTATATCGTCGAATCAAAAGTCTCACAGTTCTGCCCGCCAACAAATGTCATTCATTTTTAATGTCATTTCATCAATATTACGGCTGATTCACAGACTGGCTGTGATGTTTTTCAATATGAAAAATACAAGAAATTGCAATCCCATGAAAATTATTCACAGTATTTGCTATGTGATAGAAGACGTGGAGCGAGTTTTAGTCTTGTGAGTTTCACTTTCAATGGAAGAGAGGTGACAGTAATCCTGTTGTTATCTCCATGCATAAATGATCGTTCCACCGTGGATTAAACACTTATAAGTGTGAGAACCTTTCATGGCTGGTTGTCTTCTCATCTGGAAGTTGCTAGTTCGATTCCCCCACTTTTAAATGTTTAGGTGACTTTTATCAAGAAGCTGAACTCTCAACTGCTCCCAAAGGACCTTGAGCACCTTATGTAGCGGTAGCATTAGTGTCTGTAAACAGGACTGATTGTGTAAAGTGTGTTAAGATTGCTAAAGCGATAAAATGTGCTGTTTACCTCAGCAGGCAATTTTCCCCAACATGTGAGCAAGTCTTCAGAGGAAACGACTTGTTGTGCATTCCAAACAGGGTGCTGAACACTTTACATATTGAGTGAAAGTGTTTTTCCACATCTAAACTGCATTGCGGACGGCTCCATTATTTGGCTTCCTGTTAGCCTGTAGTTAAGTTTTGTTTTGAACCTTTTTGCGAGCTGAACCCGCACTCGTGAGGTCCAATCCCTGTTCAGCGCTACAAAAACTGTAACAAGTGTCAGACAGCTTCTCTTCAAACAGCCATTACTCCCCTGACACACTTATTTGCAATATTCATGAGTTATAATTAGTTGTCACACATGATGTTAGCCGTGCGTTCGCGAGCGTCGGCCTTATCAACACAGCAGCACATTTCAGGAACCAACACATTTGCCGCCGCAGACTCTTCACTTCATTAGTGTTTCCCGCTCTCCTCCTCCTGCTCCTCCTCCTCTTCCTCCTCTCGGTTTCTCGTAAAAATAGAATTCATTTTCCAGCCCAGCCACCATCTTTATGCAGTAAAAGTGATGAATCCTCCATCCTGCTGCTAATTGTATTTTCTGCAATTTTATTTGCCCATAAAAAATTCATGTTTTCTCCCCTGTCTTCGCTCCTTTAAGAAAGATGCCAGGGGCAAGATCTTCTCATTGTTTTCTATGGCGCGGTGGGGAAATGGCGGAGGAACGGCGTTGTCAGGCTCAGGTTTGAAGGGAGAATTGATGGCAGCGATTGTGCATGCTTGTTGGCTTCACTAATAGATGGAAATGAACTCTAACATGCGTCTCAGACTACAGGCACAAATAATAAAGCCCTGATGGCCTTGGGCTGTATTTGAGCATGAAAAATGGCAGCAAACTTTGCAGGCAGACAACAGTTTAATTGTTTTGTGCATCAAGGACTGTGATTAAAAACTTTTTCGCTTCACTTTCGCAGCGAAATAGAAAATTAAAACCGTTCTTTCTGCTTCTCTGAGATTCAAACGTGAGAAAAAAGAAATAAGCTACAAAATCAACCTCCCCCAAAAAAGTGGAATTCGCTCTTCACAGATGCGAAACGTACATCTGGCCCCGAAAGATAATGTGAGAGGAGAGTTGTGGTTGCGCGGCGAACCTTCCTTCACACTCTCCTGCCGACAGTTCACTGAAAGTTTATTCCCGTTCGTCGTCCTTGCAAAGGTTATTTCAGACGATTCAGGGCGATGTGATGTCAACATGATCAGCTGGTCGGTTTAAAATTTGTGTATTTACACCAAAGTTTACAGGGAGATAAATAAACATAAATACGTGATTGATTCTGGTTGAGCGTCAATTGTGTCCCTCTGAAAAACACAAAATCAAAACAAACGTAAAAATGAAGATTCATTTATCAAATGTAAAAGTTAAAAAAAACCTCTCATGCATGTAAATAAATAAAAACACTTTGGATTAACGCAACACTTCAAGTGAGTGAAGTTGTGACCGTGACACTAACTGGCAGTACACATGGAGGTGTTATTCTGCATTGCACATGGATGATTGAGCACCAAATAAGACCCTTTTTTTTAATCAGCATGGAGTTTATCTCTTCCCTCTCCTGCCCACACATTGTGCAGCTTTTATTCATGCTGGCGATGGCAGCCTGACCATTCACAGCTCGGTACGGGGCGAAGGAATTCGCGGGAGAGGAGCCTGCATTGGTATTCTTGCTGGAGTGTGGCTTTGTTTCAAAGTAGTGTGAAGAAGAAGAGCTGGACCGAGTGAGGAGGAGGAGGAGGAGGAGGGGTGGGTGGGAGAGGGGGCTTCGGAGGGTGGCACTTTCTGGTGAAGGTCAGCGGGTTAAGCCGGTGGGGATCCTTGGAGACGGTGGATGGTAACGCTCCAAAGCCGTGATTCATGGCAAAGGCATCCATCTTCTTTATTGTGTGTGTGTGTGTTGACAATGACGTCACCCTGTCAGTCCCCCCACGGCTCATCGCAGGGGCTGCAGTGGAGGAATGTTTTCAGTCTAAGCGGAGGGAGGCGGGACTGCCGACTGATTGGCAGGTGCCGCGCTGCTGGAGTCGGGACGTGGATCTCAGCTTGTTGACTGTCTGCGTGGCCGCCGCGCCGGCAGACAGAGCGGAGAGCCGAGCCCCCGGTGGGATGCATTAGCTGCTTCCCTCATTTTTCCATTTTCTTCTCTTGCTTCATGTTCACAGTCTGAAGCTCCAGTTTCATTTTAATCACAGTTTACCTTATATAGCCCTCCCCCCGCTGCTCCCTCGCCTTCCAGTGCAGTCTGAGGCAGGTTAATTGAAGGGAGCTGCTGTGGGAGACAGGGAGATGAGCTGTAACCATCAATATGGGCCAGAGCTCACTTACGCATGTTCCACCGGCTGCTGGGGTTTAAAATAGCTTCGTAACATTCCTGAATTTGTCTCAATCTCGCCTTTAATCTGCAGGTAATCTGTTTGACCACAGAGGTTTGGTTTGGTTTTATCTGGCGGGTTATTATTGCTTATTCACATCTATTTTTGTACTTTTATATGAAGGATCTTCAAATGTTTTTGTTTTTTTAGCACTTCAATTGATTTATGCTCATCTAACAGCCTTGAGTGTTGTGCAAATTGCTCTAATTAAGAGTTTGTCTACAATGACTCATTGAGAAAGAAGATGAGACATTTTGCTAGTTACAGAGTAACTTTACACTTGAATAATTAAGTCTTTTAAGATGTTCTATGAAATGGATGCTTGTGGGAGTGAGTGTTGTGTTTCAGAACTTAGGGACAGGCCACATGCATGTCGATGGTGCTGAAGTGTCAGTGCAGGGTGGCCACAGTGGCACGTTGTGAGGCTTAGGAAGAAGAAGTACATGGATACCAAATGCAAATACTGTACTTCTTCATCTCTACACCATGTCGGACTCGATGTGCTCGTGTGATTTGAGGCTGATGTAAAACGCTCTTGAGTGGAGCTTCAGGCTGCAGGGGGGGAAAAACGATCAAGAACGCCTTTCCAAATGTGAGAGACGTTGTTTCCCTCCCAGTGTTTGGCAGCAGACGCAGCTCTGGCAGCGTAATCAAAAAAACAATCACAGAGTCATGAATTGTCTCTAAACTGTAAGCTTCGCATAAAGGCGGGAAAAAAAAAGAAGAATTCCCAGAAATCCCAGGACAATGTGCAGATGTTTGCCTTGCTCATTAGGCTGAGGATAGCACTGCTCACGCTTCTGTTTTTCTCTCATTAGCCAGAATTTATGCAGAGGCTAATCATCCAAAATCATGAACTTCCACTCCTGCAGGCACAGATGATAAACTCCATGATCTGTGGAGTAAAAGATCTATTTATATACTTGGCAAATTTAAACCAAACATTTTTATCCCTGACTGGTTCTGACACTTCTTTTTCAATTTCTCATTAAATGTGCTCATAATATTATATTTCCATTTGAATTCTTAAAGAGCCACATTCTCGGCAGTGAGGCTCTTAAAAATGTGATTAATACAAAACTATATTTTCCCTGAACAATTTCTCACTGAGGCTTAAGGCCATATAGTTTCTTGTGTCTTCACCCAGTTTTAATTAAAGAGCAGATTCTGGAGGGGGGAGGGGGGGGGTGCAGTTATTTTAGCCCAAAATAAATTTTCACCCACAAGATAGGAAGTGGACGTGAAGACTGTGTATTTGTGTTTATGATGAGCTGGGAATCAAATGTGTTTTATTTAGAGCAGTAAAACTGTTGGAAATAATGTCATGCTGTGGAATATCGCAGGTAATACTTAGAAATACTTAGAAAATGTTCAATATTCTATATTTATTACATTTAAATATGGCCAGTGTATATGTTGTTTTATCGATGTATCAAGATGTTGTTATATTATAAATATTACTAGATTTTGTACTCTGTGATTTCCAAAGGTCTCTTTTCAGATTTTAACAACGATAACAAACTGATTTATTTTAAAAGCTAATTAACAAGTTTTGTTCGTCTGCAGTTTTGCTTTTGTTTGGAGTTTTACTCTGAAATTCTGACCCAGTTTTGTTTTGGCGAATATTACTGGCTACGCTGAAAGCTTCACTGAAACGCTCGTCTGGTTACGACATGAATATTTCTATTTTCTCGTGGAACGTAAGAAACGAAAACGATGAATGGAGTGCGACGGACGTTGTACGACGGTGAACTCTCTCGCCTTCGCCGCTGTTCTGCGAACCTTCTTGCTGGGCAGGGAGATCAGAGCGGAGGAGGAGATGGAGGAGGAGCGCGAAAAATGAGGCCAGTGACACACAACAGGGGGTCCTCTGGCACCTGCTCGTGTGTGGCTTCCACGCCAAGTGACGGACATCTTTCAGCGCTCTTAACGAGAGCCAGCGCCGCGGCGGTGGCCAAGAAGCCTGAGAGCATGCGTTCGTGTGTTTGCAGAGCAGCCGCGCAGCGCCGCCGCCGCCGCCGCCTGCATCCGTAATTAGGCCGGGCATCTAACCATCAACAGGAATATAATTGGCTGGTTGGGGTGATGGGGAGGAGTGGGGAGGGGGAGGGTGGAGGTGAGTGCTGCTGCAAACTTTTGGAGAGACAGAGAGAAGAAAGGAGGAGGAGATAGAGAGAAAGCCATTTACATGCTAATGTCGTCCTTAGCCCTTCAACTGCCTTGTTGCGTGCCTTTGCCCGCTACCCTCGAATAAGCTCTTGGCTGGCAAGCCGGTCGCCATGTTTACACAATAAACAAACAGCACTGAGGTTAAGGTCTTTTCATGCATCTTTTTTTTTTTTTTTTGCGAGTCTACAGTCTGTTGTTGTGTTACTGTTGTGTATGTCTGCAGGACTCAGCTGACTGACTGATTTTCGGCCCTTTTGTCATCCCCGCTCTCTTGTTTCTGTTCTCCTAGGCGACAGAATGGGCGCCGGACGAGGAAACCAGGAGGTCCTGTCAGAGCAAAGGCAAAACAGAGGTAACCTCTATCACCCCCATCAACACCCATCACCCCCCCTCCCCACCCATCACCCCCCACCTCCCAGTTACAACACTTCATGTGGCCACCGCCGGGCGTGCGGAGAGGCCATTTCGATATCTGCTCAGTGTTGTGCCGCGGCCCTTGTGGGCCTCATGGGAGCGCCTCTGAACAGCACAGTTATTTCAGACCCTTCAATCAAGAGTTGTTTTTGTGGCAGTGAGGAGAGGGCGGAAGGGAAGCGGAGGAAAATGTGCACCAGAGTGCCAGCGGGCGCGGTGGCGGGCCTTTATTTCAAATCTGCCTGATAATAATCGCTGTGATCAAGTTGTCTGATTTAGATGACGAGAAATGATTGCGGCATAATTTTTGTCTCACAGTTCCGTGAGATTACCAAAGACACCAAATAATCACTTTGAAACCTGCATCGCTATGATTGTTTCTGTTCTTCATCGCCGAAACAAAAAGAATCATTTCAGATCTTTGTTGGAACAAATTTGATTCTTTCTTTTCCTGACACCTCAGGTTCACATCGAAGAAAAATCATATCTCAGAGCAGGACTGATCATTATGTGGGTTGTTTCTTTTCTGTATGCAAGAATGAAGAAGTTGCTGGAAACTTCACCTATACGAGGAAAACATAAAATGACATTTCCAAGGTGTGAGGAGAGACGGAGAAACGCAGACGGGATAAACTCACAGGTTGTAGAGAGCAAAATAACCCCCCGATGGGAGCCACGGGTCTCCTCCGACGTGTCTGATCGCAGCAGCTCAGCATTCAGATGAGCATTCATTCCATAGATGTGCATGAAGCTCTGTTGCTGGTGAGCATCTCATATCCATCCGATCGTCTCCGTGTGGATGTTTAAAATGCTGAATCCGTGACGCCAAAGCCCCTCCTCCTTCTCAACCTTTATTCTCATTAGCTGTATCCTGTTGGTTTGCATTTACTCCTTGTCTTCTCTATTTTGTGGCACATTACAGCACCACTTTCTTGGAGGTTTTACATCTTACAGCAAATGCTGTAAATTTGTTTAAAGGAAATTCTTCGTGACACAATGGCTTAGCAGTAAACTCGGTGAAGCACTGGCCAACAGCTCTTTCTGAGTGTCATTTGGTAACTTGACGCACTGATCACCAATGTGTAATCTCAGGTTTAGCTTAGAGTCCATGTTAAAACATCAGCTTCCAACACCATGTGACGCTTTGGATTTTTGAAAGCAAAAGCTGCAGCCTCTGATTCACACTGTTTCTTACAGCCGGTCAGTGTGGCCCCGGTGGAGCTGCTCCATTGTTTCTCTCTGCAGCAGTTAAAATCCTTCTGCTAAACAGCTTAGCTTTTTTTTTTTTTTTTTACTCTGCTCTAACATTTCTTCTTCTGCTGTCGTGGTGCAGATCGAGTGTCAGAACTACATCAGAGTCCTGCTGGTGAACAAGACCGAGGTCATGACTTGTGGCACCAACGCGTTCCAGCCACTCTGTATCACCCGTGAGGTAAAGACCAGCGCCCGTTTTTGGGTACGATTCTCTACGAATTCAGTGGACAACCGTCTGATGTTCGAGTCCCGCGTGTTTCAGGTGGGCAACATGAGCAGCGTGATGGAGCGCGTCAACGGCGTGGCACGCTGCCCCTACGACCCGCGCCACAACTCCACGGCGGTGGTGACGGAGAGCGGCGAGCTCTACGCCGCCACCGTCATCGACTTCTCCGGCCGGGACCCCGTCATCTATCGCAGCCTCGGGGGGATGCCGCCTCTTCGGACCGCTCAGTACAACTCCAAATGGCTCAATGGTAACAACACGCCCTCCATTCTTTGTCAATGAGCTGTTTTACTGTCTCCTGTTTATCCCTGAGCTGCAGTTTTGTTTCCGTTAATCATCATTCGATCTATGATGACAGGCGTTTGTAGAAAAACACTCAGTAGATATTCAGATTGATAAATGCTTCTAAATTACTTTTTGAGCTGGAAGCTGAAAAAGCAAATTCTTGGAGTTTTTTTTTCAGATGTGAAAACAAAATAGGATAGAACAAGAAATTCTCGCATCCATTTTTGGGGTCATTTTGTGACTGAAAAACAATTAATGAATTGATTGAGAAATGGCCTAAAATGCCAAAATAATCTGCCGTTTAAGGCTTCTAAGCCAGAAGACATTGTTAGTGTTTCACAGCATCGGTGTTGTGTTCCTCTTTTGTATCGATTGTGGGACTTGTAACTGTTTGTGATTGGGCCCAAAGCCCGGCTAGAAGTTAAACTCACACAGACTCGTGTCGAGCAACTGTTTGCTGTTCCTTTAAACACGTTCCGAGGTCTGTCTGGAGCTCCATCCGAGCCAAGTCTGCACTTTTTGCTTCCAACACAATCGGCTCTTTTGTTGCAGCCACAGATAGATCAACCCTGCTGCGGTGTTTCCAAAGGATTACAGGGGCTGTTTTGATTTGAAGTGCGGAACACACAGTGCAAGTTCACCATAGAAGGAGGAGGGATTTTTTTTATGAGATGGCAGACAACATGAAGCGCCGTCGATCCCGCAGCTGCCCGTGTCAATAATCTCTCTGCTGCTGACGCCGTGACTCTCTGCTGTGAACACGCTGCATCCATTCACACGCCAGCAGAAATGGAGATGGACCTTCCAGCGAGCGAGGTTGCCATCAGCCTCGCTTCGACACACAGACGCCCTCAGATAGTCGGATTCACGTGTGGCGCGATGGAGTGGCGAGAGCAGTTATTTTAAGCATCCGTGGAACTAAAAATGCAAAGGTCAGATTCATTTTCTGTGTCATCGCTGATGTTCGATGGCGAACACTTGAGGCTCTCTCGAAGCTCGGAGAGATACGGAGCTCTTCTAGTTTAATTATCAGGACAAAAGAAGAGCAGCTGTGTTTGAAAATCCTGCTTCCATTCAGCCTGTAATTAAAAGAGCAACACATGGTCCTCGGTATCTTTTGATGATTTCCTCCGTTAATGAACTTTTCTTGCATTTTTGCTGCTACAGATGTCTCATTGTGTTACATGATCAGTCACATCACACCTCTCTCTCAAACATGAACGACATTAACCAGTCAACCATTGGTTGAAATAGCTAACCAGTATGACCAGGTGAACCACAGTCGTCAACGTCAACAAGTGAGAAATTTCAACTCAATCCTAACTCGGGTAACTGAGCCGTGAATGTGATCCTGAGATAATGATCACAACAAGACAAAAACAAGTCAGATAAACTTTTGCACTTGCGCTGTGAAAAAGCTTTAAAAATTATGCCATAGTGTAATTTCTCTGTTAGTTTTGCTGTTCCTCTCTGCATGTGCATGTTGATAATTTAATAGCTGCACAACTCTGTTATTCATTGGATCTTCAGCCTGCATGTAAACAGGCCTAATATTTGATTTTGGATTCACATTAAAAAAAAACCTCAATATAAAGCTCGAAAAGCTTGATAAATCACCCTCATTCATGAATTAATCATCGCAGTTGTTCATAAATCAACTACATTATTCAGCAAATTTTCAGATGTACTTTTTAATGGCCACATGTCCGTCTGGCTGCTTTGCAATTTGAGCAAGGTGTTGACAGATTTGGACTTTAAAGAGCCGGCAGGTATGAACCGGAGGCAAGCGTGAGGATGGCAAAGCAGCTCTCCAGTGAAGGTGGGAGCGTCTGAAGGTGTGTGTGTGTGTGTGTGTGTGTGTGTGTGTGTGTGCGCGTGTGTGTCTGTGTGTGTGTGTGGCTGCGATAGAGGAGGGATGAGAGGGTTGTAGGGCAGGGAAGAGGATGAGGATGAGAGAGAAGCGCAGATCGACTGAGGAGTCAGCGAGCGATGTAATTATTCCTCACAGCAGAGAGAGGGTGAAATTACAACACACAGCGTGCTGCACGCCATGCAGGGCCTCTGCCCGTGTGTGCATGCAAGTGTGTGCCGGTGTGTGTTCAGACCGCGTGCAAGCTGCATGTGCTTTTTTTGTGTGTGCCAGCTGTGTGTGTGTGTGCTTTCAAACTACACACTCGCAGAAATACGAGGTGAAAAAAAAAAGATGAACACCACAGAAGATAGTTTGCCCATCAGCATATTCACAGCCGGCTACGCACACGTTGGAGCGTACACGGCGGCCTCCACTCAGCCAGAGCTTGCTTTGCTCCACGGCTGATTGTGCGACGGGGTGACGGAGTTGTGTTCCCGCTGGATTTGGAGTGTGAATGAAAATCTCATTTCCAGCGTTAAGCCTCTCCAGTTCAGGAGAACCCAAAGGCAGGAAGGGGGTCCTGGATCTAATCAATCTGCTCCCTCATTGGATTGGGAGCCTGCCAGGTGCTGACCAACTGTTTCCCATCATGCATCTGAATGTCGCGAGGAGCGAAATGATCTAAACAATGTGTGCAGCCTTCTCACAATCCCCCCCTTGACTTTATATGTGGGAGACATATATCTGTTTCTCATTTTCGGCCACAATGCGATGAGAACTGAGAAGAGGTTGAACGGAGACGAGCTTTAGCGACCAATCCTTACTGACAGCCCGCCATATGTCCTTGTTAAAGACGCTGGATTGAGACATGCTGGATTTTGGTCCAAGACATGCAAATTCTTCAGGTCTCAAATAAAGAAGTTAAGTTTGAGCTCGCTTCATCCACCCAAAGCTGCTTTTAGGAGCACATACGACAGGTTGTGAGTGAGGTTTCACCAACGGCAGCTTTACTTCTCCAGCTTCCCCTCAGTTCATCAGATTGAACTTATCTATTTACCACTCAGCAGGACTCATAATAAACAAAGGGAAAAAACCTTCGGTTTATCACATTTGCTCCCACGCAGCTTCAATAATATTATGCAGTCTCCGTCATCTTCTCCTGCCCTCTGGCTGACACATGTACACAGTGCATAAACACAGGTATGTAAACACGCTGCAGCATCAGCCTCTCCGAACACGCTTACATTACAGAGCTGAAATCTACACAAACATAATTATGTCGGTGGCGGCGCCCTGAGCGCCGAGCGGAGTGGCACAAACAATGGAGGCTGCTTCCTCAGTTCAACGTGCAGTAATTGTCAGGAGTGACACCGCGCACGAGTTCTACATGCTTGTCAGAAACAATTAAGGTCTGAGGTAGAACTTTACGTCTGACAAATTGTTTTGTCATTTATTTAAACGTTACATATCACCTTTCGGAAGTGTTCATTTGGCGCAGAGCTCGTCGCGCTGTTTCCAGCGAGCAGCAGAGAACAAAAGTGTTAGAAGATGTCTGGACAGAAACCTGTAAACCAAATGAGTTCAGAGTTGCACCGTCCTTTGAGTTTTGAACAGCAAAGAGTGAGAGGGCCAGCCAGAAAACAAACAAAGAGACCCATTTCTTTTTCTCTGTTTGGATTTTCTGCCTGGTAGGTATCTGCTTCTAGCAGCAGCGCCTCCTATCAAGCAGCTCCGGTAAATGAGTGGTGCGTTTCAGTAAACCTCAAAACATTCAAAATCACGCGAGCGAGTCCCTGGATTATCCTGGTGTGAATACAGACTGGAATGCTCACGAACTGTAAAAGTGGCCTCGTCAGTTCTCGTCACAAATATGTGACAGAATTGAAATGCTCCTGTAACTATGTGGACAGCAGGTTGGTGTCTTCCTGCTCCGTTTTAACCCTGAGGCACATTCCCTCGTGGCTGCTAAGTGGTTGTTCCCATTGTGTGTGTGTGTGTGTGTGTGTGTGTGTGTGTGTGTGTGTGTGTGTGTGTGTGTGTGTGTGTGTGTGTGT